>CAUYSK010099473.1:0-18309 GCA_963575035.1 Avahi laniger
TTCCATTTTTTCATCATATACATATGCTATCACATCTTTGGCCTGTCATCAAAAAAGAAACACAACAGTAGCATTTATACCAAGTATCAGTTGCATGCAAACCAATTGGGACACACAATTTCCAAGTTAATCATTACATAATGTAGTTTCTCTATCTAAATTTTACTCAGGCATATAGGAAAGAGAAACAATAAAATCCTATATTTCTCCATCCACCTAACATATTATTACCTGAAGAGGAAGAGAGTGACAAATATGTAACTGTTTGTAGAAACACAGCAAATTTTCATACATGTCCAGAACTTTCAAATTTAACATTGCCTTGAGAAAAAGGTGAGTAATTTATTTGGAGCATATTTTATAGGAAAGTATTTGTGTTGTAGAATAGAAAAAAATAAAAAAAATAAAAAAAATAAAAATAAAATAAAATATGAAAATTGTTCTGGATTATCCAGATGGGCACCATTTCATCACAATGGGCACCATTTCATCCTTGAAAGTGGAAGAGGGGACAGAAGGGATCAGAGTGAGGCCATGTGACAAGGACCCACCACTGCTGCTGGCTGTGAAGACTGAGGAAAGAGGCCACAAGCCAAGGTCCTTGGGCAGCCTCTAGGAACTGGACAAGGCAGGAAAGGAAACTGATGTGGCCTGGACTGTCCAGAAGAGAACACAGCCCTTGATTTGGGCCCAGTGAAACCCACACCAAATTTCTGACTTGTCACACTGTAGGAGCAGTGTGTATTGTTTTAAGCCACTAAGTTGGTGGCAATATGTTACTGCAGTGATAAAAAACTAACACAGCACACCAAAAGGTGAGAATGCTGAGTTCACTGGGTTACCTGCTTAGGAGGCCTTATGGCTTTGTGATGATGTAATGTTTCTACCATCCTTGGGCCCCAGTGACTGAAGCCAGAGACAGGGATGTGGTCTGTAGGTGAATTTCTGTCCCACCTGGTGGTAATAATTCTAATTTTCACAGCTAAGATAGTTATGATATATTAATGTTAAATGCCTGTTGTGTGCTGAGTGCTTTATATCTCATAGAATTATCAAAACTGTCTATGAGATGGCTTCCATTGTTAACCAAATTTTATATGAGGAAACAGGCTAACAGAGGTACCTTACCCAAGGTTACATGAAAGTAGGAATCAGAACCTGGATTTAAAGTCAGGTTTGCTGTCCCCTGGCCCCAAGCCACTGACTGCATCATTAAACAGCTGAGTTCTGCCTGGTGGCCAATGGAGGAGGTAGCATGTTCTCACTAAATCTCAAGTTGAGCTGTCTGATAAACTTACCAATACACAGGAACATTCCTCCTGTTGTGTTGGCAGCCCATGACCTCCAAGGCTTCCTGGGCAAAGTCTGGGAGGACAGTGCTTTGGAGCCATGCTCTTGCAATGGTGGGTTGCATCAGGAAGGGAGGAGAGTTCAGAGAACCAGCCTGAACATTCCACAGCCAGGCACCAAGGCAGTCAGGTGAGGTTTCTCCAAGCATTCTGGAGAAGACACAGGGCTAGCAAGGCTGGGGCCAGACTCTTCTTTCCAATCAGCTGCTGATATGCTGTGTGACCTTGAGTGAAGCTCTTGATCTCTTTTGATCACATCTAAAAATGGGACCAATGGCCCCAACAGTTCCCATCTCACCTAGCTGCTGTGGAAATCTACTGAGATCATGTTTGTTAAGGTGTTTTTGGAATTGCAAAAGCAGCATACCCTCACAGAGTCTTAGGATGGCTATTATTTAGTTTTTGTAACTTAAGGTGAATATGGTTCATTACTACCATGATTAGTAATAATTACTATACTAAACCACACCAGAGAAGACAATGTTCTCCCACTGGCTTCTTCAGCAGGATCTATTGTGTAAGTATTTCTCAAAAAAAAAAAAAAATCAACAAAACTGTCATGTTCTGGTATGTCATTGCACATGCCAGAATTTGTTTTTTAATTTTGAAAAAGAGAAAGTTGGAAAGGATAACATATTGAACCTTAGGTTAAGATCTTCTTCTGCTCAAAAAGGGTTTTCTTACATGAAAATGCCCTTTCCAAAAGGGCTTTTCGTTAGAGGCATGAAAGCAAGCTCGGCATGGCCCAGTGGTGATTCCAATGAGAAGTGAAGGGTAGACACACCCCAGACTTCAAGGTCAGAGGTGCTTCATGCAGCAGAGCACTCACCCACCGCCCCAGGGTGCAGAGCCATTGCCAGCCTCCCCAGAGTCACCAGGAGCCTCTGGGATCCATCATAAAGCTTTAGGCCCAGGAGGGGCTCTCTTCACCCAGGGGATGGAGTCCCTCCCCACCCAGGGCCCACCAGTCTCTCCTGGGGTCTCTCTACTCCACACTGCCACCACCAGCAATTTCACACACCATTACACAAAACAGTCAACACTTTGGGTCACAGTGGTCTCCAGTTCCCTGGGGAAAATTACTGGGCCAGATTCAAGCCCATTGTTCCTTCCTTCATTCCTTCCCTTCCTATCTCCCTCTCTCCTTCCCTACTTTCCTTTTACCAGTTAGTCAGCAACATTAAAGAGAACCTACTATAATACTAGACATTGTGCACAGATGAGTCAAGAATATTTCTTACTCTCAAGGAATGCACAGACTAGTGCGGAGGCTGATATTCTAACACAGGATATCCTATGGTGGCTCCATGGTTGTCAGTGTCAAGTATAGAATGTAGGGCAACCAGAAGGAGACAGTGAGCCCGCCAAGCCAGGTGGGGACTTTCAATGACACTGTGCAGTAACACGTAAAGCCAGGGGAAAGGAAAGCACAAGCTTTGGGTCACATTTGTTGCGGTCAAGTATCAGGTCTGCCCACTCACTTGCTACGTCACCCTCAGGCCTCGACGCTAACATAAGGGCAATGTCCATGTCATGCTGCTCTACAAGGAGCCTGAGACAGCACTCGGGGCAGTGCAGCAACACCCAGATGGGGGCACCCAGAGGGCATGCCCTGCATTAATGCAAATTTGAAAATCGTGTGACTGTGGACAGACTCCTGCAACAACCTGCACGGGCTTGCGATTATGCAACCCCGTCTTGGACTGAATGGGATATTCAGGACCTCATCTCTGGCACGACGACCACGGGGAACACTAGCAATCCTAGGAGAGCAGTCGTGGCACCGCTCCTGAGCTGCGGCTCCCTCCATGGTCATTAACTCATCTTTGGAGGTGAAGGTCTCCTGTTTCTCCAAGCTTCACCAATACAATGACTGGGCAACTGTTTACATGTTTTGCATGAGTCCTCGGCTGTTTAGGAACCTCGTGAAAGTTTTTAATGAGAATGTTTTCCACCAAGCTTTCCTTGGGCGATTTTTAGTGAATCATCAACAGAATCCCATATTTAATCTAAAATAAAAGAGCTAACAAGGATTTTAAAATTTCTAATATCTGCAGTTGGTGAATGTGTGGAGAAATGGGCATTCTCGTGTGGATGGGAGAGGGTTTGGTTGAGTAGAGAGACTCCAAGCCTCTCTAGAGAGCAATCTGCCAATGCATATCCAAAGCCTCGCTGATGCTTATATCGTAAATTTAACCCAGGGAAACTACTTATGAAACTTTACCCTAATAGTCATGGAAATGCACAAAGATTTATCTTTAAGTATGCTTATTGCATAATCCTTGATAATAGCAAGAATTTGGAAATAACCTAAATACACAATAATAAAGTTCCATTAAGTATTATATTTTATATTATAATTATAATTAATATAATATTATATTAAATCTATTATATTTGCTACAATCAAAAAATGTAATGTACTTGCAACTGTTAAAAATTACTTTGTAGGCCAGGTGCTGTGGCTCACGTCTGTAATCCTAGCACTCTGGGAGGCCGAGGCAGGTGGATCCCTCAAAGGTCAGGAGTTTGAGACCAGCCTGAGCAAGAGCGAGACCCCGTCTCTACTAAAAAATAGAAAAAAATGATCTTGACAACTTAAAATACATATATATAGAAAAAACTAGCCGGGCATGGGGGCGCATACCTGTAGTCCCAGGTACTCAGGAGGCTGAGGCAGAAGGATTGCTTGAGCCCAGGAATTTGAGGTTGCTGTGAGCTAGTCTGATGCCACAGCACTCACTCTAGCCTGGGCAACAAAGTGAGACTATTCCTAAAAAAAAAAAAAAAAAAAAATTACTTTGTAGAGGAATATGTAACAACACAGAAAGTGTTTATGATATGTTTATGGATGAAAAACAGTTCAGAAAAGTTTGAGCAGTCCAATGTAACTTTGTAAATTATTTTAAAATGTTTAAAGATGAACTAGACACATCTAATTCAAAATGTCCACAGTGGTTATCTCCCAGTTGTAGGGTTACTAATGACTTGTGTGCATCCATTCCTAAACTTTCCAAATTTTCTATCATCAATGTGTTTCTTGTGCGGTGAAAAAAGAAAAACAGAAAATGTAAAAGCTGAAGCTTAAAAGTCAGTGGATTTGAATTTGAATTATCCCTGCGTAGTAGTTTTTCCAAGGATAAACTACTCACTCATTCTGAGCCTCATATTTCTTCCCTCTGTTTTTATAGATAATAATACCTTCCTCATAAGATCGTAGGAGAGTTGCATTAGATAATGCATGCACAGTGCTGTGCACACAAGCACAAACTCAATTCATGTTCCACTCACTTCCTCCTACGAGGGTTCAGTAACAGAGAGATGACATACCCAACTACCATGGCTAGTTAGGTAAGACTGATGCAGGAGTAGGACCAGAACTTAGGCCTGAAGCTAACCCAGGTGGGATGGCAGGAGGTGAGGAGTATGAATGATGGGAGGGTTTAGCAAAGATGTGGACACTCACAGCCACCTAGGGTGCTGACACTTTGCTCTGCTTTACCTGCTACTCCACTGGGCAGGTCCTACCTGACATCCAAACGTTGACCTCTGATCCTGAACATTTATGTTGAAATTTGCGTAGTATCTGAGTAACAAATTACTCTAGGACTTAGTGGCTTAAAATGACAATCAGCATTTATTATCTCATAGAATTTCAGTGCCGCAGGAATTTGGGAGTAACTTAGCTGGGTGGTCGTACCTTGGGGCTCTCTCATGAGGTTGCCATCAAGATATTAGCTGGGACTGAGGCCATCTGAAACCTAGACTGGGCTGAAGGATCTCATTTCAAGATAGCTCATGCATGTCATTGGCAAGTTGGCACTGGCCATTGGCAGGAGGCCCCAGTCCCTTGCCATGTGGGCCTCTCCAGAGGGCTGCTCCAGGGTCCTCATGACACAGTGGCCAGTATCTGCAGAGTGAATGATCGACGAGAGAGGAAGGAGGAAACCGCAATGCCTTTTATGACCTGATCCCAGAAGTCACATTGTCATTCTACAGTGTTCTATTGGTTGTGCAGGTC
This sequence comes from Avahi laniger, assembly GCA_963575035.1. Taxonomy (NCBI): domain Eukaryota; kingdom Metazoa; phylum Chordata; class Mammalia; order Primates; family Indriidae; genus Avahi; species Avahi laniger. The sequence continues at coordinate 5,371 of CAUYSK010099473.1, forward strand.
GGCTCTGTTCAGTGTGAAGGGGCCTGCACTGGGATCTTTGGGGGCAGTCTTGGAGGCTAACTGCCACAACTGCCCTTACAGTCCCCTCTGCCCGGAGTATTCCCCCTCCAAACGCCAGCATGGGTCATGGCTCACTCCACCCAAGTTTCTGCTCAGAAGCCACCTCACCCCAGCAGCTGCCCTTGGGCTCTCCCCAAACGGCTCCCCTCCCAGGGTTCTATTGCTGTCTCTCCTCTTACCCTGTTTCATTTTCCTTAGAGTACTCATAACATCTACCACATTACGTACTTATTTGTTTATCATCTGTTCCCCACCCCAGAAGAATATAAGCTTCACGAAAGGCCTGTCATGTTTCCACTGGTACCCAGGAGGAGCTCATAAATATTTGTTAACTGAATAAATGAATAAGGCATGACATCATCTGACACTTCTGATGCTTTTGTTGAACCTCTATATGGATGGCCATGAACTAACTAAGAATTCCCTCCTTGGTGACACCACCCTTGCTTGTAAACCCTTCCAGAATGGATGACGCTTGCCTCCTGAACACACCCTCTCTCCATACATCCTGCCCAGCCCGCCACATGAGCCCTGCTTGCCTGCCCTGCTTCTCCTAGCTCTCAGCTTTCTCAGGACAGCCCCTGCTGTCCAGAACTCCCTCTCCCCTGGCTGCCTCAGTGCTGTTCCCCTGACACCCACACTGTTGAGATGTCCTTGTTCTCGGCCCCACTTTCTAAAGACCTAAGAAAAAGGATGACAACTAATAAGCACATATGGCCCTGCTCCTCCCCCGCATGTCCTCGGCAAGCATCACTGAATGATCAGGCCCTCGCTGACTATGTCTGGACCAATGAGCTACTGATACTTCACTGGGGACCTTCCGGAGTTAATTTTCGGGTCTCTGTTGCTTAACACACTGTCAATTCTAATATCAGGCACTGTGGCAGACAAAAAATGAAGATACAGTTAACCCTTGAACAATACGGGGATTAGGGGTGCTGAGCAGTTGAAAATCCAAGTATAACTTTTGACTTCCCAAAACTTAACCACTAAAAACCTACTCTTGACCAGAAGCCTTACCGATGATGTAAACAGTCGATTGGCACATATTTTGTAGTTTACATGTATTATATACTGTATTTTTACAATAATGTAAGCTAGAGAAAAGAGAATGTTATTAAGAGCATCAAAAGAAGGAAAAACATGTTTACTATTCATTAAGTAGAAGCGGATCATAATAAAGGTCTCCATCCTCATCGTCTTCATGTTGAGTAGGTTGAGAAGGAGGAGGAAGAGGAGGGGTCAGTCTTGCTGTCTCAGGGGTGGCAGAGGCAGAAGAAAATCTGCCTGTAAGTGGACCAGTGCAGTTCAAATTCACATTATTCAAGAGTCAACTGTATTTTATGTGGGATGATCTTAAACAATTAATGTGGATTGTCTCTAACATGTATTTTTCACGACCATCTACAAGGAAGTTGCTGTTAGTACTCCCATTTGACAGAGGAGGAAAAGGGCTTGGAGAGGTAAGTAACATACAGGATCACTTAGCTAAGAATTGGTACAAAGTTCAAATTCAGGCAGTTGGAGTCTTCTCTTTAACCATTATGTGATACCACCATAATATCTTCAACAATCAGCTGATTCATAGGGTCTTGGCAATTAATGTCTAGATGCTGGGCTTAAGCAAAAGCCTCCAGGGAATTTCCTCTGTCTGAAATGGCCACCAGAGAACTCTCACCCACCCTTAAAGATCCGATTGACTTGTCACCACCAGTGTGACGTTTTCGTTGCTATGGCTCTGCCCACACTGCTTGTACACCAGCCCCCTATTTCACCTACCAGCTTGTATTGCAAGTCCATGTTTTCTGGCAGGTCTTTGCTGTTACATCACGACTGCTTTGGGGGAAGAGTCCTATATAATCCTCACCGTTAGCAAAGTTCCTGGCCTATGATAAGCTAAGTGAAGAAATAAATATTGTCTCTGCTTCCATGGCACCCTTTCCCAGGCTAATTTTCAAAACCTAGCACAAACAAAGTTGTACTTTGTTTATTGAATGAATAGTTATGTTCTTAGTAGGGACTGTTACCACATCACAGTGGGAAAGCTGAGTGAATAATGGCTTCCCAGGAAGTGCAGCACAAAAGTCTCCTCTAGGAGGGTACTTCCCGAGGGGTCCTCGCTCTGAGAAGTGAGTGAAAGTTCGGGCTGTGTCCTACTGAGGTAAGGAGATACTGTATTTGCATATCACTTACCATGGCATCCCCACCCAGAGTTTCTCCAGCTACTGAGCTTATGAATCACCTGCCTCCTGTCTTCTAATTGCTTTGATAAAAGGAGTTTAGAGAGCTTCTCTGTGCTGACATTTGGCAAGAAATCCACGTTAACTTCCGCTAGCCCTTTCTAACTAACCACAGGGCTCTGCAGGGCTCAGAAATGCTCACGGCTTGCTGGGTAAGTTGGACAGACACAGTAATGCAATGGGAAAGCTGTGAAGGGTGAGAGTTACATTCCCTTAAAAAGTAGGAAAAGCTTCCGCACTTTCTAAAAGAAAGTAGACTGGAAGCACAAATGAATACGGAATTAGTGCCGACCTGCCTGGGATGGGCCATTGGGAGGCATGATGTGGAGCCCGTTAAGTCGGCATCTATGTGGAATAAAAAATGCCATGGCCTGCAGGACGAGATGTGACCTTTCATAAGGCCCTCCCCATGGCAACATCTTGGATCATTCGCTGCCAAGTGAGGAGACTGGGCATGTGGTCACCTTGCCCTTTCCTCCTCAAAGGTCCTAACAGATTTGGGTACTGGCTGAGTGACAGTATGCAAATGAGGTGTAAGGTTTTACCTGTTAGTTTTAGGGATAAAAGTTGAAAATATCCACTCTACAATAAGATTTTTTTAAAAAAGAAAAACTTATGGTTTGCTTGTTTAGTTTAGCAATAGAGATGAGAGGAAATATCCAAATGCTGGTGAAGGCCTATAGCATAGAACGTCATTTATGAAGTCAGAGTGTGATTCCAACCACAGCCCTTACCCCATGTCGGCCCAGTGGGATCTGCATCTCTCTTCTCCAAGATGTGTGTTTGACTCCCCTTTGGTTGTGTCCCTCACTGCACATCAGGCAGTGTCTGACACAAGACAGGTGCTTAGGAGCTGAATAGTGAATTGCATTGCATTGAACTGAAATCTGCTTCGAAACACTCTTTCCTATCAGACACCCCACTGCATTTCAGATTGGTCCAAAATAGCTTTACTAACATAAGTTGGCTCTCATTAATGAAGTGGGTTTGCTGGGAGAAGATGGGGGAGGCTCTGTTTTCCTGGAAATATAGGGAGAAGCAGAGCATTAGGAGTGCCTAGCAAATAAATGGTGGAATGAAATAAAAACCAGTTCTATCAGACTCTAAAACCTGTGGATTTTCTACTATACAGAGGAGAATATTCTTCTATAATCACAGACAGTCAAATGTTTTAAGTGTAAATAAAGTCTACAAAAGCAATTTGAAGATATCCAATGCTTACGCAACCCTATAAATGAGTTCTCCATTGAGATGTAGAAGGGCATTTGACAATACCAAAATGATCATGGAAAACAGAGCCTTGGAATCCCAAAGAACTTTCCTAGCATCCCCTAGTGTGAGTAAAATGGTGCAACCACCTCCTCTACACATGTTCTACTCTTTCTCTGGCCTCCCCTGGGATACAGAGAGGGAAGCCAGATGCATAGCCTTCTCAATAGCTGGTTATCAGTAACGATGTCAGCATATGAACTGTGGACCCTTTGTTTTTTTTCTGTAAGGGATAAAGCTCATGGGGGTAGCAAGGCTATCGGTGGGTGCAGATGAAAGCTCTGCCTTGGGATGACCAATGCTGGCTGTGATTAGTAAGTATGTAATTGGGTAAAAATAGAATGAGGACCCTAAAGCTACAAGATCTGAACATCCTTATTAGCCAGCAGTTTGATCTAGTTGTCCAAACCTTGCTGGAACAATGGTTTCCAATATTTTAAAAAAGTTATGGTGCTCCTTTTCAAGTAAAATCTTAATGGAACCCCAATGTGTAAAACAAATACAAGCAGATGTAGTTGAAACTAGGATGGGAAACCTGTGGCTCCACCCCTCATTCATTCCCTTCTTAGAGACAGGCCCAAGACATTTCTCTGAAAACCTAAGTCTTCCCAGAACACACTATTAAAACCCCTGGCCAAAAAGACACAGCTCTACTCTAAAGTGATTTTTTTTTTCCTTATCAAGACCTAATTCCCTCTTGACTGTCATTATAAAATTAGAGATGCCTTCTTTGGTAAACAAGTTGATAACCAGTATGAAAAAACATCATACTTAAGAATGGACTAAGCCTTTTCTACTCAATTATTGAAAGGAGAAAATGTGAATTTTTTTATAACTCATTGCAAAATACCTGTGAATATTTTCTGGTGGCCAATAATGTAAAGGTTTAAAAGAAACAGGACAATGCAAGCTTAGCTGAAACATCTAGTCTGAACACAAGTCCCTTGGCAACAAGCCATCTCTCTGCCCAGCATTCAACAGGAGGGCAGCAGAGAAAGCAATCTAGCAAAGTGTTGACAGAATTAATCAGCCTCCATTTTCAAGCTTTCTTTTGCTCCCTGGGCTAAGAAATTAGAAGGCTCTGGCTGAATCAGATACACTTTGAGATTTCCCCAGAAACATAGTTTTCCTGGGGAACTAAAGCTAATGAAAGGAGAGGTTAACTATATTTGATTTCCTCAAAGCCTACTCCCTAATTTTATGTGAACTGTCTGATTTCTTTTAGACCTTAAGCTCAAGGCTCAGTGACACTGCACTGCTCAGAGAGGACAGAGGAAAAACATTTGTGAATAAATCACAAAGTCATAGTACTGATGCCTTGTGGATGGATGGCGTTCATCCAATGTCAAAACTCTTTCACAGATCATTTCAATAAGTAGTAATAATTATCTACTATTTATTCATTTCATCTGTAATCCTCATCACAATAGGTGAGTTAGATATTAGTCCTCAATTTTACTGAAGAGGAAATTGAGGCAGAACAAGAATAAATGGCTCACTCATAAATGGCAGACTTCGATTTTGAATTTAGGACTCTTGGACATCAAAGTCCTGAGTCTGGCTATCTTTCCAGGATGCCCAGGCATAAAGCAACACTATAAAATCACCCCAAGAGCTGGGGATCTGGACATAGCCAAAAGAAATTCTCTTCAAACAAGAGACTGAAGACGCATGTTGATCTTTGGAACTGAGTTGGCAGCTGGTAGGATTCTTTTTCAGAGAGGGGGCAACTGGAAAGTTTAAGGTGGGGAGAGGGAAGTGGTCAACATAAGTAGATTTCAATTTTAGGTCATGATTCTGGTGGAAATGATGAGGGTACATTAGACAGGAAAGAAACTCGAATCAAAGAAACCACTATAGAAGCGACTGTTGTAATAGTCCAGAAATGATGCGTGCTGTGACTGACGCAGAGGAAGTAGGTTTAAGAGAAGACAGACTCTAGAAATGGAGGAAGGGTAGGAGCAGCATGCCAAAGATAGTATTTCCCACAAGGATCTGCAATCTAGTTGTGGAAGTGAATGAAGAAATGGTTAGCTAGGGGAACGTGGGCTCCGACCAGGTGAACAAAGGTGCAGGAACGCGGGAACACACAAAGAGGGTCCTCTTAGTTGTTCTGGGGCTGGGGAAAGGCAATCAAGGAAGGTTCTCTAGCGGAGGTGATGTCTGAGTCTGTTTTTCAAGAAAATAGGGAGAACTGAGGCCATGGCTCAGGCAGCATTGCCTGCACTGAGCTGGAGCTCGGGGAGGCTACAATGAGAGGCTGAGGCAATGGGGAGGTGAGGATGGAAGACTAGGCGGGGTCTGGATCGCATGTTGCTCATCAAGGAGCTTGGGCATTACTCTAAAGGTGATAGGGAGAAACCGAATCTTCTGTAATATGTTACAGAGGTAGAACCCTAAGGTCCAGAAAGGAAGACAGCTTGTGCAAGGTCTTTGGTCTCCACCCTGGCTTCAATATGTGGTCCATACTCCTACAGCGTCAGCCTGAGGTGGTTAGAAGTGCAGAATCTTAGATCTACCCCAGATTCATGGAATCAGAAACTGGTTTGAAGGAGATCCCCAGGCGATCTGCAGGTGCATTAAGTTTGAGAAGCACTGTGCTAAAGTATGCGCACTTTCCGGAATGCTGGCCCCTGCCAGCTGTCAAATATCTGCATAGTTGGGCTTCTTGCAAGTCAAAGAGGCCCCTGCATGGTAGCAGGGAATGTGTGATCTCACGTGGGAGTGGCTATGGGAACGCCCTCCGCTGCAGGCTCCGCCCCCACCAACCAAACAATTATCAGCGCCCAGGCAGGTGGAGCTCGGTGTCCTGCCCCATTGCCCCACTTTGGGTACCACCGCGTATGATTAATCGCTGTTTCCAGAGTTGCCTCATCAATCATCACCTCAGAGCACCCAGGACAAAAGGATCGTGGTAGACGAACACGGGGCGTTGAGAGGGACGGAGGCTCAGGTCTCTGATATGATGGGCCCGGAGCTGGGCTGGAGCAGGTCGGGACTAAGGAGCATTAGGCATTCACCCCGGCTGCTCTGATTGGTAATTAAGTGACTCGTCTACTGGCCGACAGTCCTGCATGTTCCCCCAGGCATCTGTTAGTTCTTCGAAAACCACTACTGACAAAATGAGGTTTGCCCTTGGTACACAGATAATGAGACTGAGCTTGACAGGTACGGCGCGATTAGAAAATTTCTACATGAAGCTCATTCTGCTAGCCACTCCACAGTAAACAGACTCATTAGAACTTGCAGGTCCCTGGAGGCAAAGCATGTTTGACATTATTAATTGGCTTTTCTGTATAAGGAGTCAAATAGATGAAAAGGTTTATCAAGCTGAAATAATTAATTTTGCCTGAATTCGCTGACAGTTCATTTCTCCTGTAAAAGACCATTTTAAGGTCCTTTTTTTTTCGAATTTCAAAGTTCAAAAGACATAATAGTGGCAAAAGTGAAGCTTTTTAGTAAATTATAATTAAAGGGAATTTAATTAACTTAGACCTGAGGAAGGGGAAAAAAAGGAATTGCTATCTGTGTCTATACAGAGGTCTAGATGGTTGAACATATCATGACTTAATAATGCATTAATTTTAATCTAATCAAAGTATAATAAAAGAGGTAATTATATGTTTAAAAATTACCAGGCTCCAATAGTGGGGTTTTTAAACACTTAATACTTACCCGGCTTCTCGTTAGCAAAGTTATAATTGTTGTTCTCAGATTCTGCTTATTTAAAGATGGGGGGTTACAGGCAAGAGGTTAATTGAATAAATCATTGTGAGAACCCATGTTGAAACTATGACGAACTACAAAGTTTGCATTCCCTGGCTGCAAAAGATTTTTCTTCCCTTTTTTTTTATGTCTTTCTGTGTCTCCAAAAATAGCAAATTATTTCCAGCATTCCCTTATACACGCTCCTAAACGCTCCCACGCCCATTCTTTGTCACACGAAGCCAAACTCCAGTTCACATGAGATTCTGCAAAGTTTTTCTCATTTTCCAAAATTTACGACTTTTATCTTCAAATATGTTTCATAGTTCCACTGTGAGACTTTCCAATCAAGATCAATGGGAGAGAAGTGAACAGTGTCCTCTCCTCACTGAGATTGGGGGCTTGGCGAAAAGGACTATGAATGGTCATAAAACAATGGGATTTTGATTTCCATATAGGCCAATGTTTCTGGCCATTTCATTGATACAAGACTGAGATTTCTTACAAGTATTCTACAGGACATAGCTGTTTTGCAGCAAAGAAGCATCTTGCCTATGTATAGGCAACATGCTAATTTTGTATTTCAAAGATGGCCCAATTTTTCCCAAATCTCTCTGACCCTGAAGAAATACAATCTGGTGGGCAGCAGAGGAATGGGTAGGGGAATTAGAGTGTGGTTCTTCCATACCTAGCAGTTTGTCTTGGACTAGTTCTTCAAGGTCTTCGCCTCCTTTCATCACAGACTCGGTGCAGAAAGTGTGAACACTGACTACCCTGGCAATGACTGACCTCCTGAAAACCAAAAGACAGTGATGGTTCTTGTCAGTTTTTTATTAACTTTTTTTTAATCCAGAAATACCTGTTGGCTACATCCAATTAAACAGCAAGGGAAGTTGTGGATTCTCTTTTGTTTTTCCCCATCCTCAATTGAGGCACAAGTATGGCTCCCTGAAGGTCATTTTATCATTCCTTCAAGTAGGGTCTTGAAAAAGGGACTTAATTCAGGTAAAAATCAACACAGAAAATCCCTCATTGCATTATTTTGAGAAACACAAAATCACTTCCGCACTTTGCCAAAACATCCTTAGGTCCAGTCTCCTGAGTGAAGGAGAAGGAGGGTACGTAGAGTGGCCACTTAGTATACAGAATCTCCAATCACACAACAGCTAAGTGAAATTATCCCCATGTTAAAGATGAGAAAACTGAGGCTCAGAGATGGGAAGAAAGGTGCCTAAGGTCATGCACTTGAGCATAAAGCTGTTCCACCTGACCTCAAAGCCCATGTAATTTCCATCAGAAAAGAGTAACCCAAAAAGTAACAGATATCAAATTCCCAAACCATAAATACTTGTAACATTTACCAGAGAGTTAACATTTGGGGTAAGAAATGTCATAACCCAAAAAGCAAATATCTACTTCCTTGCACTGAGGAATACTTGAAAAGATGTATTAAAAAAAATCCTGGGAAACTTGAGACCTTCCAGTTCAATGCTCACAAACTTATTGTTCATCATATTTCCCACTCCTGCTTCCTCATATTAGTTCCTTAATTAACTATATATTAATGTCTGGGGGCCATTATGATTAAATAAAGGGTAAGACATGTCCAGATGGGGAGGGGGAGGAGGTTGTGTGTGCCAAGAATCAGGGCTGAAGCTGTCATCACTCACCAGCATGTTTTCTTCTGAAGTCGATACATTGTTCCATTTCAAACATGCTTAAAGAAAACAAAAATTGATTTATTTGCAATTCTGAACTACTTATCAGATGGTAATGATCACTGCATGGTAAAACTCAGGCTGGAAATATGCCATGCAATGCTTAGTCATTCTGTTGATTGAACTAATAATTCTCCCCTATTCCTCTCGTTCTCTCATTGCTCCCCCCTCCCTCCCTACTTCCCACTCTGTCTCTTTTTGTAATTCTGCCTGATAAGACTTAGCAACCCAGAAGGGGTCTGTGTTTTCGTGGTCAGTTCTGAAGACTTCAGAGAAAGCCCACATCTACCCAGCCACCTCCCTTTCATTCATTAACCCACCAGGGGCCAAGACTAATTAGATCAGCCTGCTCATTTTGAGCTGATAATTGATTTAAATAGGTTGCTCATTTAAAATAGAAGAAAAGCCTGCTAAACATTTGGTGCTGGGATTTTTTTTCTTCTTTCCCTGCAACTTTCAATTGCTTGTGCAATGTAGCATAAAATGTAGAGGTCTCCCTTTTCTTTTCTCTCTCTTTTTTTAAAGGGGCCATAAAATTAATTACAATAAGTAGGCAACGGGTAGGGGCAGGGGGTTAACTGATGGCTCTAATGAGCAGCCGAGCTTTGGCAAAGCAGGGCCACTCTACCCGTTTACTGGCTGCAAGGGGACCGTGGCTTCCAGGAGGATCGCAGCCTGAAATCCTGAAACGGTCCTCCACACTGATTCTGTTTTCATGGTAACCAAAGTAGCTTTGCTAAGCTTCAAACAAAAGGAGCCTTCCTCTCCAAAGGTGCAGACATTTCGGAATTATCTTCTTACCATTAAACAAGACAAGAGGCCATTCCATGGTATCCTCCCCCAACCCCCGCCCCACATAGTCCCTGGTTTTGTACAATTTGGGAATGGGAAAGTTAAGGAAAGACTTGGCCCCACTCTGCATTCTGAAGACCTTTCCCTTCTCAAAGGATCTTTCATGATCCGTTCTGCACCATATTGATTTATTTCAAGTGTGGATCGAAAAAGTTTAGACTAGGCTCCTCTTTGGAAACTAAATCGTCCTGCTAGTATATACTGTTCGGCTGACTGTATATCTTTGACACAATGAAAAGAGCTTTTGTCTGCAGCCTGGAGGGCAAGAGGTGGATGCAACACTTGTAATTTGCTCTGCAAAATTCTCTTGCAGTGTTTCCTGTCGTTGCGAGAAGGGGCTACAGGGCCTGGTGAGGGGAGCTAGAGAGGGTTCCAAAATCTTTAAAGGTAAATAAAATTATTGGAATAGGAAAGTTACCCCAAAACTGCACATGCTATATTTCAAAAGTGCATAACTTCCAACTCTACATAGGAGCATGACTCACATGGGAAGAATATGGGCTTTGGAGTCAGACACACAAACCCGAGTTTCCGCCCTGATTCAGTCACTTACTAGCTCTCTCTGTATAAGTCACTCGATCTCCCTCAAACTCAGTTCTTTACTTGTAAAATGGAGATACTGAAGTCTATTTTGGAGGTGTATCGTAAGAGTTAGAGATAATATAAGACCCTAGCACTGGGCCTGGCTCTAATAAGTGCTCAAGAAATAATATCTATAATGCAAAATTTGGTTTCCTACAATCAAGAAGGGTCATTCATCCCCCTGTTTTGTTATCAGTTTGAGGCTGGGCAGCTAGGGAGAAGGGAATCAGTGTGTTGCACTCAGGGTCAGTTTCAAGGGCACTAACTTGTACAGAGGCACAGAGTCCCACACTCAAAAAAGCCCTACTGTCCCTGTCTTGAGATTCTTAATTTTTGAACGGGAAATTCCATGTTTTCATTTTAAACTGAGTCCTGCAAATTATGTATCCCATCCTGATTGTACGTCCCCCTCTGCAAATGACACCTGGGCCATTCTTGGCATCTTGAAGAGCCACTTATGTGGGGTCATGTCTGAGTTGGTGGCACGATGCTTTCACACTTATAAATCACATTTTTTCTGCTTCTTTAACAAATTAGAACCAGAGGTGTAGCCTCTCGGTTCCTGTGGGCCCAGGGCCTGATTGCCATGAAAAACTATTCAAGAGCACATGCTAGTGGCCGAAGGTCAGAATCGCACCTCTGCAGTCCTGTCGCTGGCCCACTGAGAGAATCCATGCCTTTCAAGTAGGTGATGGAGGCCCCACCCAGGAGGTGACAAGCACAGAACATCCCTCCATTAATTCAGCATTCATGTGGCAGATAGTTTTCACCATTAATGACATATGCATGTAGTCCCAGGTAATTTTTTTCAAAGCAACCAGTTGTGAAATATATTGAGAAAACACTGCCAGTCTCCAATCCTAATGACACAGACACCGAAGGTAAATAAGATGAATATTTATGGGATACTTGATTGCCTAAATGAGTTACCTAAGGTATGAATAATCGAATGTGCATATGCTAATTAATTGGGAAAAGCCAATAGGTAACTCCTTTTTATTTACATTAGCCTCATTTTATTTCATTTCTTACAACTATCACGGTTCCCAGTTATTTCCTATGTTTCAGTAACATTGAGTGTAATTGAGAGAATTTTTAATAAACATCAAGATTCTTAATTTCAATGGATTCATATGCCAAGGTAGAATATGTGGTGATGGTTCTTAGAGCAGTTACTTGGATTTGCCTAACAATAAAAGCTATTGTTCATTGGTGCCTACTGCTCACCCGTCTTTTTACATACAGCCTGTCTATTTAATTAATAATTTTCAAAATAACTTTATGAAGTTAGATATCATAAGACTATCTCCATTTTACAGATGAGGAAACTGAGACTCATAACAGTTGAGTGAGCTGCTCATGGTCACGTGACTGTAAGTACTGGGGCACAAATTTGCCCTGCTTTAAAGTCATCTTTCTAGAAAAGGATTACAATTTTTTACCTCAACTAGAATGTTTGAAAAACACTGTACTTTACTAATCATATTCCAAACATGGTCCACCAGAACTTCAACTAGGTGTCTGCAATCATTCTCACGTGATCATCCAAGTGGAAACCTGGTAAAAACAACCATTTGTTCTTTTTTTTTTAGAGTTTATGTTTTTTTAAATAGATTTTCTTTTTCAGAACAACTTTAGGTTTACGGAACGATTACACAGAAAATACAGAGAGTTTCCATATGCTCCCTCTTCCTGCACACCCAGTTTCCCCTATTATTATGATCTTGCATTGGTGTGATACAATGTTATAACTGATGAACCAGTATTGATACATTATTATTAACTAAAATCTATAGTTTACATTAGAATTCACTCTTTAAATTTTACGGTTCCATGGGTTTTGACAAATGTACAATGTCATGTATCTGCCATTATGATATCGTACAGAACAGCTTCATTGCTCTAAAAGTGCCCTGTGCTAAACCTGTTCATCCCTCCACCCACCCTCCCCCACTACCCCAAACCCTGGAAGCCACTGATCTTTTTACTGCCTTTTCCAGAATGTCATATAGTTGGACTCTTACAGTGTGCAGCCTTTTCAGGTTGGTTTCTTTCACTTAGCAATATCTATTTAAGTTTCCTCCATGGAAACTTATCTCTTTTTATCACTAATATTCCTTTGTCTGGATGTACCACGGTTTATTTATCCACTGACCTATTGAAGAACATCTTGGTTGCTTCCAAACTTTGACAATTATGAATAAAGCTACTATAAATATTCATGTTCCGATTTTTGTGTGGATATAAGTTTTCATCTTGTTTTGCAAAATACCAAGGAACATAATTGCTGCATTGTATGGTCAGAGTATGTTTAACTTTGTAAAAAATTGCCGACCTGTCTTTTTACATTCCCATCAGCAGTGAATGAGAATTCTTTTTTTTTTTTTTTTTTTTTTGAGACAGAGTCTCACTCTCTTGCCTGGGGCGAGTGCCGTGGCGTCAGCCTAGCTCACAGCAACCTCACACTCCTGGACTCAAGCGATCCTACTGTCTCAGCCTCCCGAGTAGCTGGG
>CAUYSK010099477.1:0-19463 GCA_963575035.1 Avahi laniger
ATGCCTGTAGTCCCAGCTACCAAGGAGGCTGAGGCAGGAGGATTGCTTGAGCCCAGGAGTTTGAGGTTGCTGTGAGCTAGGCTGACACCATGGCACTCTAGCCTGGGCAACAGAGTGAGACTCTGTCTCAAAAAAAATAAAAATAAAAATAAAAGAAAGAAAGCATGATGACTATCTGAGAGAAGGCATCGTGGAGCAGCTCTTGGACTGCCATCTGAGGTTATTTTTGGCTAAGAAACAGATTAATTCAGTGCAAAATCCAAAGGAACTACTGAGGCAAGGTTCTAGTTCCATAAATCCAACCGTTTTGGCCCAGACCTGGGGGGAACTGATGCCCTAGACAAAGAAAGGGTTTAATTCTCCAGTGATGGAGATAGCTGAGAAAAATAGCTTCAGCCTGAGATGGGACAGGAGAAGCAAAGAACAACTAAGGCTAAAAGCTGATTTATGTTTGGCTTCATGCAAGGTTGTAAATGTACTTCATCTCACTTGTACATGGCTCAGAGTCTCCCCCTGAAGCCATAAGGAAATACTGCGTGGGCTTTCGATGGAGAAGCATGGCGGAGAGAAGAGTCCTGATGAGGGGATCTCTCTCTGAGACTCTCAGGCCGTAATACTCTTGCAGTGGAAATAGAGAGGAAAGGGTCGCAGGCTCATCTCCCTGAAGATTCCTATGTTAGCACAGGGCCCCTCAGCCGACCCCACTGCCAGGCTCACACCGAGCCCTCCACCGGGCAGGCAAACCACTCAAGTCATCAGTTCCTTTCTCGTGATTAGCGCCGTGCCCCTGGGAAAGCACTGATGTTTCCAGGCAAGAAAGGACCTCACCTCCCAGCCCACAGGAGGGGAGATAGTAATGGAGGATGCAGCCTCAGCCTGGGTGGGATTTTGAATGCAAAATTAGTCAAAACGACCAGCACTTGGACCTCAATGTCCCCTGCAGAAGGAACAAAAAGTAGTGTGGCAGGGGCTGATAAACAGATCTCCCAACCGAAGCACACGTGGACAGAGAGATAAGCAGCAGACAGGAAGTGAGAGCTACACTCTTCTAAGCGTGAACAAAACTCAGCACTAGAACAAAGGAGAAAGGAAAGTCAATTGTCAATTAGCTCAAATTTCCTCTTTCAAGGCTCATTCTTTCTCCACCCCAAGAAATTCCTCAGAAGGAATTCCTTGGGAAAAGTGGGAGGGATGTTGGGTTGTGTGCGTGTGTGCGTGCGTGTGTGTGCGCGCGCACGCGCGCGCATGCTATTTGGACAAAAATAGTTTGTTTTTTTTTTTTTTTTTGAGACAGAGTCTCATTGTGTTCCCCAAGCTAGAGTGCCGTGCCGTCATCCTAGCTCCCAGCAACCTCAAACTCCTGGGCTCAAGCGATCCTCCTGCCTCAGCCTCCCAAGTAGCTGGGACTACAGGCATGCACCACCATGCCCAGCTAATTTTTTCTATATATTTTTAGTTGTCCGATTAATTTCTTTCTAATTTTAGTAGAGACGGGGGTCTCGCTCTTGCTCAGGCTGGTTTCGAACTCCTGAGCTCAAACAATCCGCCTGCCTCGGCCTCCCAGAGTGCTAGGATTACAGGCGTGAGCCACCGCGCCCAGCCCAAAAATAGTTTTTTAAAAAGCAACTGGGGCAAAGAAGGATCACTTTAAAGAGCCCACCACTGGCTCTATGATTAAGAAAAGTTAACTAAAAAACAAAGAATGACAAATCAGAGACTCCTCATCAGGATTTGGACAGAGAACCCAGAGAGTCAAAGCAGCAAGTGCTCAATGGGAACAGGTAGGGGCTGTCCCTCCACACTGAGGATAGCCCCAGAGATTGTAAGTTTAATGTAAAATAATTCATATATAACATATAAATACACATCCTCTCACACGTTAAAAAATATCTTGCTGGGCACAGTGGCTTGTGCCTGTAATTCCAGCACTTTGGGAGGCCAAAGCAGGAGGATCGCTTGAGACCAGGATATTGAGACCAGCCTGGGCAACATAGTGAAATTCCGTCTCTCTAATTTTTAAAAAAATTTAAAAATTAGCTGGATATGGTAGTGTGCACCTATAGTCCTAGCTATTCAGGAAGCTGAGGTAGGAGGAACCCTTGAGCACCAGAGTTAAGGCTGCTGCGTGCTCTGATTGTGCCACTGCACTCTAGCCTGGGCGACAGACACAGACCTCGTCTCAAAAAAAAAGAAATCTTATTTTCAATAGCTGCACATTCTAAATACCAACTCCACGCCCCTCCAGCCAGTCAGTCTTTCCCTTCAAACACAACGCTCCCCGACTCTGGTGTGAACCATGCTCCAATGGTGCTAACAATCATTTCCTCCAGAGAGCGTTCCTTCAGCTCACCTGACACCACATACACGGTTCAGTGCGGGGGAAAGCATGCTGGACTGAGGTCTGGGTCTCAACCCTTGCAGCACTGTGCTAGCTGGGCATCCTGGTGCTAAGGAAGCCTGTCCTCATCGTCTCCTCCAGTGTCTTAGGCACGTTTGAGGTGTGTGTACTATTTCCCCCTTTAGGCTCATCCACTCCCTGTGGGGCAGGACTAGTGACTGAGTCTTCTCTTCTCTCAAATTCCATTAGTCAACCCAAAAAGCACTCACTACAAAGTTCCTTCCCATTGGGAAGAATAAGGATTCCACAGGTTATGCAGTCTATCCCTGAAGGATCCTGCAATTTTCAACTTTTCCCAAGAATTAAATGCCAGGAACATGGAAAATCAACAACTACCTGGGTCAGCTTCAGGATGCTCCTGGCTCTCGGGCCGACAATATTTTCCGAATGCCTCTTCCTTAGGAATGTCGGGGTACAGATAGACCAGTGGAGACACGAGGATACTGGTAGCGTCCATGATCTTATAGCCCATGATGATTTCAGCAAATGACATGTTGTTCAGCTGCTGCTTGGTATATGGTTCCACCGACTGGATCTGGGTCTTACCTGTCATGGGATACAGGAAGGAAAGATGGCTGGGTAATCTCAGAGAAAGCTGCTTTTATCTTGCCTCAACAGGGAAAGACTTAGGCCAGCCTGGCACTTGAAACCCTGGATATCCTTCCCAGTGGCCTGGCACCGTAGAAACGTCCAGGCTGCCTTCTAATTTAGAAGAGGCTATCCAGTTGGGTCACAGGCAATAAACTCGAAGATAACGACTTGCATAAGATATAGTAACAGAGTAAGTAAGAAAGGGGATGAAGAATAAAAGCTAAACTGCAAATTTCTAGACAAACATCCACCACTCTAGCAAGCAAAACAAACTGGCAAACCAATCCTTCAGCTGCAATTCAGAGGAAAGAAGTCACCCCCAAGTCTGAGTGAGGCAGGGAGCCGGAGGCCAAATCCTCCCACTAGGGGTCAGTAGGTGCTTGGAACTAGCAGCAGCCCTGAGGCTGCAGCACCAGCCACCAGGTGGGGTGGGGGAGCCAAGCTTACCGCTGATGTCCTTCTCCACCCAGGTGAAGGTGACTCCTCCTTCTTTGCTGCTTTCACTGAATCTTAGCAGGAAGGTGCCTGGGGGCTTCGTGCTCAAGATGGCCCGCTCCCGATCCTTACTGATGAAGCCCATTATGTATCTGAAGCCAAAGCGGAGGAACAACACTGTTTGGGCAAACAGGGTCCCCCCCCCGCCCCCCCCCCGCTGGCTTGCTGAGAGCACGGGTGAGACTTGGTTACACCCGTGCGCTATCTCCCAGACACAAGAGTTTCAACCTACCCTTCATTCCAAAGGGCGAGGATGTACTTTTTCACAAGGTCAATGATATTGTCCAGCCAGACCCAGAAGGAGAAGCCCTTGCCAGCCATGTTTTCCTGGAGAAAAGAATGATGAGAAAGCCAAGGCGACCGCTGCCCCAGCCCTTCCATTCCTTGGGGCACTGTGCATCACCACAGTCCTCAGGCCCATCTGCCTTCCAGCAGGTCCTACTGACCGCTGGACCAAGAGTTCAGGGACTTCAAGCCCAGATCCCTCCCTGACAACCTTGCAGACTGCATTCTCACTCCCAAGAGGTGACCCCCAAGGATTTAACAAGATTTCTTACTTTGCAAAATTTAGCCCATGTGATCTGACACCCTGAATAGTTCACACCAGGTCCTGAAGGAAAAGAAAAGAACAGAGTAGTGAATTTTCAGCTTTGAATCAAGACGTTATTTCTTAAAACAGAACACACATGCATTTGTCCCAAATCGGCCATGACACCACTGGCTCTCATGTATGTGAAGGTCGCCCCCGTGTGTGTGCCGTGCACAAACATACCCCCCACGCCCCAATCCCATCGTATGCCCTGCCCACGTTTCATAGCACAGCAGAGGTAGTGGATGGTGCAGCGAAGCCCTCTGCTCTCCCCAGCCTCGTGGGGTGGGCGGGGAGCAAGCAGCACACACTAGCAAGCTGACGGCTGGTGTTAGAATTCTGGTCGTATTTGGTGGTGGCAGCTTTATTAGGACAAAGCTAATTATAGTCCAGGTAGAACATAAAACAGTCTACTAAATTTTTTTCCCAGGGAAGGAAAATTAAAAACTAGCCTACAATTTACTGAAGAAATGGACAGGGAATGTGAAGCCTTTAGCTCCACCTTCAAAAACACATTCAAAAGATCTGAGGTCAGACAGAGTGGTAGCCTAGAAGGGCAAGGAAGACAGAGACCAGGAGAAAAGAAATCTGCCTCCCACCTCATATAAATGACACCGGGATGCAAACTGCCGCTGCGCCCTGCCTCCCCAACCTGACGCCTTGCTCAAGGCAGATGCTCAGGAAACATGGCTGAATGAACAGCCCCACGGGCCAGATCCCTTTTCTGAGGAGGGTAGGAGGGACGGGGGGATGAAATGCAGACCCAAGAGTTTCTCCGCCAGCGTAGTCAACTGCTCGATGCTCAGCCCTCGCTTCGTAGTGGAGGAGAACTGCCAGCTCAGCACCTCGGCCACCTGGTCCCACGTTCCGATTGGGGGCTTGGTGAAAAAGTTCACGTTCTGTCGAAAATAACATATTTGCTCATTCAGATGAGAGATGGTGTTAACGACCTGCACTAGGTACCAAGAGATCACAAGAGGACAGGGCACTAACCTTGGGGTTGTTGGTCAGCATGTTATACCACAGGATTGACGCCCAGGCGTTTGGCATCTGACAGATGTTGGAGATCACCACAACTGGCAAGGAGTGGGTCTGTGGAGTCAGTGGGGAATGAGTCGGGGAGGCAAAGGGGCTGCCTCGAAAGTCTCTTCACCCATATCTTGCAGGGCTCGGAATAAAGGGACATAGCACCAACCACACCTGCTGCCAACTCTAGGCGAGGAGTGTGACTGAGCCAGCTCAACATCCTAGCGGGGAGAGAATGCCGAACACCAGCCACAGGACGCGGGCTGCTATCCGATCATAAACGGTCACTCGCAAAGTCTGTCTTGCTCAAAGCTTGACCCAGGATTAATGGAGTCCCTATTTCTAAGACCCGGAAGGCATTCTCCAAGAGTTGAAGCTGTATCTCCCCATGAAACAGAAAGGTCTCAGAAATCAAAGACTAAGATTCCTGCTTTTCTAGGAATATCTTAATTTAAAATTCAAGAAAGTTGGGAAAAGAGAATGTATAAATACCATGATCTCCTGTATATAAAAACATTGGCTGCTAAGACTCTTTTGCCCAAACTTTATAAAGTCAGCCCTAATCAATTTCTAAATATAGATTTTCATCTTGAGTGTGCTGAAAGCTGAGTATACATGTATCTTCTAAGCACTATAGCAGGACTTTATTCTCAGATGAGATACCAAGAATTTTTTGGAGAAAAATAAGCAAAAATAAATACAGTACTTAGCAAATAGTAATCATTCCACCTTCTTTAGTAAAAATCCTACCAGAAGTTTTTTTCCTGAGTCGCCCTTGCACACAGACCCACGCTGATTCTGCTGCAGAACTCACCTCTAGGTCGATCTTGAGGCCTTGGTGATACACCTCAGTCTCAAAGGTGATCAGGTGCAGCTCCTCGGTCACAATTAGGGAGGCCTAGAGGAATGAAAAGGACTCTCTTCCTCAGAGAGGATGGCATTCGGTGCTCACAGCCACAGCTGAGGAAAGCTACATGCTACAGCCTTACTACAGTAAGAAGGGGAAGCCACCAGGTGGCCACAGACAAACTGCCAGGGACACACCATGGAGCACACACTCTCTTCAACACTGAGACCCTCCAATGCCGTGATCATCAACCTAATCTTTTACTCAGTGTGTGTGATAATATTATATAGATCCAATAGGGTATTATAAAATGTGTAAGGCACAAAGAGTAACAATGAACTCCTGTGAAACCACCACCTCGTTTAAAGAAGAAACCATTACCGCTGAAGTTCTCTGGGTGGCTTTCCCCAACCCTTTCCCTTTCCCTCCTCCCTTAGAAGTAACTGCTAATTGCAGCTGGGTATGGTCAAGCAGGCCTGAGCCAGGAGTTCAAGACCAGGCTGGGCAAGACAGTGAGCCCTGTCTCAAAAAGAAAAAAAAATAAACAGAGGTAACTGCTATTTTATCTTTTGGGTTTATCATTCCCTAGCTTTACCATATTTGTCTAAACAATGTAGGTATTGACAGTTTGGGATGACTGTGAACCTTATACATATGTATTCTCTTGTGACTCACTTTTCATACAATGTGAAATGAATCCATGTGGTTGTGGCTGCAATTTATCCCTTTTCACAGCTGCATAGTGTTCTATTGCGTGACTATACCACAAACCATTCTAGTGTTGATGGGTATTTATTTGGGTTGTATTCAGAGCTTACGATCAGGCTACTGTGACATTTTATGCATGTCTCCTGATACCCATGTGCAAAGATCTCTCTATTGTTAAATAGGGTATGTTCATTTCTTATAATGCCAAATTTATTTTCCAAAGTAACTGTAACAATTTCTATTCACATCAGCAATATAGAAACCTTATTTTGAATAAGTTACCAATGAATTCTCAGAAATGGAATTCTAATTCCTTTTTAAAATACTTTTTCTGATTATAAAAGTCATACATTCAGCTTAAAATGCAAATATTACAGAGAGAGTACAGAGTAGCCTCAGCTACTAACAGCAGCACTAATACATAAGCACTGGTTGGTGTATATACCTCCAGAATTTTTTAACACATGTATATGAATACACATAAACAGTGTAGTGCATTTTTTAAACAAATATACTAAACAAATATTTTACCTCTTGCTTTTTCTAAATAAACATGTCATATATTTTACATATAGACCACTTCACTCTTTACTGTTGAGTATTATAAATTCAATTTTTTTTTTTAAAGGACTGCTACATTTTATAGAAAAAGAATGGCTCAGGGGATAAACATCAGAAAAAGAACAGGTGTCACAATTTTTTTAAATGACTGGTAACTAGTTTTGGGTCACATTTATCTATTAAAGTTTATTCTTGATACTAAGAATCCAATAATCTGAATCAATGAAAGGCAGAAAATAAATAAGGGGCACAAAGAACAAGACAGGCTGTTTGTTTGTTTTAATGGTTAACAAGGTTCGTTGCTTTTAAACCTTCTATCGCACCTAAGTGAAAAAACACGAACAGCATCAGCTGGCAGAAGTTGGAAGGGGAATTTGGAAAGTCCCCGGCAAGGTGGAAAGCTCCTTTTCTGCCAAATGGGTGTGGATATCTACTCAGCAAGGGACTTTCCGCTCCTCCTTAGAGAGGAGCTAACTCCCAGACAGTCATGGAAATGCTCCAAGCCAGAGATCTCCATGGCACACATAAATTCTGATCATGTCACTTTGGCTTTCTGAATAGCTACAGCTGAAATAGGCTGATGTTTCCAATTCTGGGCAATAAGAAGGGCTCTTTCTCTCTCTTTCTCCCCAGTTGGCTTTCATCCCCAACAAAACTTACGTCACAATTGGCTCGGCCCCCATTCCCACATCGTTGCTCCCTCAGGGTCTGTGAGAAAAGACAAAGCCGTCTGTCACTCTGTCACGGTGAGACTTGCCCCTACCCTCTCCCCCTCCCCGGTGCCCTTCATGAAGGACAGTCCAGACTCCTCCCACATACCAAGTGCTTGAATTCTGCGGAGAGGCTGCCGTTGTTGGACTCTTCCATGTTCATCACTTTTGTGTTTGTGCCCAGAATGTTAAATTTCCGGGATCTGAATCACAGGAGAAAAACCAACCACATAAGTCTGAGTGGCCAGAGGATAAAGTTAGATTAAATAGAACAAAAGGAAGCCTCCAGGCTGAACTTACTTACCCTCTGAGAGCTGCAACATCCCCAGAGTCTCTGTTAAGAACACAGACCATTGTTAATAAAATAGGTCCCATGTTTCTTCCAAAAGCCTACTTTGACTACCTGATACTTACCGTCATGGAAAAACTCCTGTGCTCCTCAGAATTTCTTTAAACTGTTTTGTTACATTTTATATGTGCAACATAAAGCCCCATACCTGCTTAAGTAGTAGGCACAGTTGGTTGTCTCCCCAGTACTTACTTTCCCCCTTCCTAACAAAACCTTGATTCTGCTCAGGTATCCTTTCCATCTGCACCTGCAGGGGAATCCTGACCATTAAGTTCATCAGAACAGAGCATGCCACAGCAATGGTCCAGGGGTGAGGACACGACCTACATTGTCTCAATCAGACCAAAGAGAGGGAATTATACCCCAACTCAATTTAGATTCCATAGCTTCAGCTGAACATGTGCAAGGAAGCATATGGCCTTAACTGCTATAAGCAACCATGCAGCAACCCAGAAGAGAAATGTAGAGTGCAGGTGACACTTATGAAAGCAGAGAAGAGAGAGACAGGAGATCCTGGGTCTGTGAGAACATCATTGAGTCACTGATTTCACCATTGTCAGGACCTTGCCCAAACTCTGCATTCCCAGTTGTACTGGGTTTCATATTTCCTTATTATTTAAGCCACACCGGGTTTTCTGTAAAGGTTTGCTGTTACCTGTAACTAAGAGCACCCCCTCTGATATAGCTGGAAATATACTTCCTGGTGTGTTTACTCTTAACTCTGTGTTTTTGAATATGTAATTTTTTATATGGTCATATTTGCAAGTCTTCCATTTTTTAAAAATAATTTTGAGTATTGTGTAAAAAGTCTATCTCCACTGCAATATATTAACCTATGCTTTTGAAATAATAGCTATTAAACACAGTAATTTTTTATTTATCATATACTTACTTATTCATTTTTAGAGACAGGGGTCTTGTTCTGTCACCCAGGCTGGAGTGCAGTGGCAGGATCATAGCTCACTGCAGCCTGGAACTCCTGGCTTCAAGTGATCCTCCTGCCTTAGCCTCCAGAGTAGCTGGGACTACATGTGTGAGCTACAACACCTGGCACTATTATTTATTAAATAGTCCATTCCATGTGAGTTTACAGATGAAAACTGATCAATTTTTAAACCATTCAGAAGACATCTTTCTGTGTATCACATTTTGGAACGTGACAGTCCTTGTTATCAGGAAATTCTCCCTCATAATAATACTTTTGTTTTAAACATGTGTAAGTATGTCTAGAATTTATTCTGATGGACTACAAAAAGTAAAATTCTAAAATTTCCACTCAAACCCCCAATACCAAGTTGTCTCAAACCACTTACTAAATAATCCATCCTTTCCTCATCAATTTGAGATACCATTTTAAACATATTAATTCCTTAGGTAATCCTGAGATATATTTCTGGACTTTAGATTTTTTTTTTTTTTTTTTGAGACAGAGTCTCTGTTGCCTGGGCTAGAGTGCTGTGGCTGTCAGCCTAGTTCACAGCAACCTCAAACTCCTGAGCTCAAGCGATCCTCCTGCCTCAGCCTCCCAAGTAGCTGAGACTACAGGCGCACACCACCACCCCCGGCTAATTTTTTCTGTTTTTAGTAGAGATGGGGTCTCACTCTTGCTCAGGCTGTTCTCAAACTCCTGAGCTCAAGTGATCCTCCTGCCTCGGTCTCCCAGAGTGCTAGGATTATAGGCATGAGCCACCCCGCCAGGCCTGGACTTCAGATTTTGTTTAATGACCAATTTGTTTATTACTTGTCTAGTTACTAGTTTAATAATACTCTAATTTAGTAACTGGAACTATGTGATACATTTTAATATCTGTCTGGGCAGCTTCCCATACCACACCCTCCCCCACTCCCCATTTTTATTTATTTAAAAAATTCTTTGGAAAGTAGAACGGTAGTTGCCAGGGACAAATGAAGAGCAGTTTTTCAATGGCTATAGTTTCAGTTTTGCAAGATAAAAAAGTTCTGAAGACCCATTGTACAACAATGTGAATATACTTAACACTGCTGAACTGTACACATTTAAAAATGGTTAATATGATAAATTTTAAGTGTTTTTCTAACCACAATTTAAAAATTTTAAAAATTAAAGTGGTTTACTATCTTTGTTTACTTTTTCATCTAAGATACAACTTGAAAAGCATTTTATAGATTTTTAAAAATCCTATTGACATTTTGGTTGGTGCTACATTAACTGGGATGAATCAACTTCTTTATAATAAAATTTAAAGTCTGCAATTCAGGAATCTGATTTTTCTCATCACTTTAAAAAACAGCCCTCTCCCACTAAAATTTCACGGTTTTCTTCAAATAGATCCTAAATATTTTTAAGTTTATCACAATATTTTTTTACTTCTATTGCTTGTTGTGAGATTATTTTTCTATTATAATTTTAATACATGATTAAAATGGTCAATTATTTATTAAATCTCCCACCTTTGTCAACTTCCTTATTTCATTAATAATTATTTCCCAGTTTATTCTCATGAAATTTCCTGATAATTACATTATCTGAAAATAAGTATACATTTTCTCTTTTCTAATCTCCTCTAAGGGTGTGTGCATTTTAAATTCTGAAAGGTATCGTGAAATTTTGAAAAGTATTCCATTATGTGGTAAAGCATGGAATAATTAAAAAAAGAGGGGGTGGATCCATTCTTTCCATATGCAGTCATGTGATGCATAGCACCACCTGGGTCAATGACAAACTGCATATATAGATGGTGGTCCTAGGCTGGGCATAGTAGCCCATACCTGTAATCCTAGCACTTTGGGAGGCCAAGGTGGCAGGATTGCTTGAGGCCAGGAGTTCAAGACCAGCCTGAGCAATATAGCAAGACCTTGTCTCTACAAAAAAATAAAAATAAATTAGTAGGGCATGGTGGCACATGTCTGCAGTCCCAGCTACGCAGAAGGCTGAGGTAAGAGGATTGTTTGAGCCCAGGAGTTTGAGGTTGCAGTGAGCTATGATGACACCACTGTATTCTAGCCCAGGCAATAGAGCAAGACCCTGTCCCATCAAACAAACAACATAGCTTTTTCCTCTCCTCTAATTAATAAAGAAAAAAAATGACGGCAGTCTCATATTCCTATCCCCTAGTGATTTGTATCACAATTGTCTATAGAATTCAGTACCGTAACATTCTGTACAGGTGCATAGCCTAGGAGTAAGAGGTGCACCATAAGTTTGTGTACATACTGTGTACTTCGTGATGTTCAATGCATTTCTCAGAACGTGTCCAGTCATTAAGCAACACACAACTATATTCTCAGTTCTATTAATATATATAATATGCATAAATTACACGTACAAGTAAAAAACTAAAGAAAAGAGGAAATGGTGGTCACAACAGCAGTCACAACTCAAATCTGTACCACCAGCTTTGTGGTTTTGTTCAGGTATGTAAATGACAACGCACTGCAAGGTTTTTGAAAACTTTTGTTCTCAAAATGAAGATCTCTGAATGGAGATAAAGTCTCTGAGTTCAAATGGTGTCTGGCAAAGTTTTCATTTCTTTGTCCCACATTTGACAAAAAAAAAAAAAAAAGAGCTGAGATTCGGAGTACTTACTTGTCAATGCACACTTTAATTTTAAGCTGATAATTCAACTCGGGGAATTTGACCAGTAACCTATTTTTTAAAGAAAGTCCAGTTAAAAGAAGTCAGTAGGCTCCCCCCATAACCTCTAGTTGAAGAAATGTAAAAATCGTAATTCTTCATTTCTAATAGGTGAATAAATGACAATCCAAATTCCTCCTCCAGCCAATGCCATCGTTGACATTAAGTTGAACATAACCCCTTCAGGCCAAAAGGCACTGAAAAAAAGCCTAAGAACTCGGACAAAGTTGTGAGAGATTCACAAAAGGATGATAAGAGCCATTTAATGAAAAATATTACAGGAACACACGCTCTGCACCTGATAGTTTTTCTGTTAAACCTGAAACCCCACACACCACACTGAGTTTCTGAGGGGGGAAATTTCACTGCAGAAGGGCAAAACCCCAGCATACCTGTTCCGATCTGAGTGTGAAAGTAACACTTCACCCTGCAGTCCCACCACCCACCTGCCCTGGGGCCTCTTAGCTTCTACATCACTAAGCCTTACGCTTTCCCTTAAAATCCTCAGGGAAAAGTAGACTCAAAGAACAGAAAATAACAGGACACTATTTTGTCCCTGAGGCAGAAGGAAAAGCTATGGCCTAAGATTCCAGGCCTGGAATACCAGGAGTATGTCCAGCTAGCCTCAAAAAGATTACTGTTCTTTTGCTCACGATCAAAGAGCACGTCGATATTATGCCAACAAATTCCACACCCACAACGATACTGCCTGTGACGCCAGGAAAAGAATAACCCCGGCCGCCAACTCTGCTCTTACCCTATCAGTGTCCCTCTATGAAATAAATACCAAAGAGTGGAAGTGCCGTGGCCCACCTGACTTTAGTAGTAAATTGGACACCGGTCTTGATGACCAACGGCCGGTCGGGATGCATGGGCATGCAGGGCTGCCGCTCAACCACGAAGGCACTGAAGGGAAAAGAATAGCGCTCACACGGACTGCAGCGAGTGGTGGTCCTCCCTCCTGTGAGGTCAGCCCACCTCTCACTTCAGAACGTGATTTTCTTTTTATTGGGGGGGGAGGGGGTGGGAGGAAGGAAAGGGACAAGGGTTCTAAGGTACCTTTTCATCAAGTTTCTAAACAGTTCCACAATTCTCTCCTCCAGCATCGGTCTGTGCTGTACAATGGGGTCCCCTTTGTAGGAAACTTTCTGCTGCAACTCCTCCAGTTTCTTAATTTGTTGGCGGGTCTGAAGTTGAGATTCTGCTAATGAGGTTATCCTGCCAAGAAATTAAGAAAGTTACCAGCTACCTAAGTGACTACACACAGGTAAGTGGAGGAAGGGAAATGGAATATCATAGACAGAAATATCACTAGGAAGTCCCCTGGAATAAGAAAGGGGAATTTTTTTTTTTTATTGTAGTAAAATATACATAGCACAAAATTTACCATTTTAACCTTCTTGAGTGTACATTACAGTTCAGTGGCATTAAGAAAAGGAAATTTATTTTGCCTTTTTAAAATAGTTCCTTCCTAAAATTTCAAGTTTTTAAGTGGGGGCTGGGCAAAGAAGAATAAATGTTACACTTTATACCACGAGGAGGTGGCATTAATGGAGTGATCACTGGAAAGTGACAAGCATTAGAGCTCAGATACGGAGAACGTGAACCATGGAACTTGGCACTTCCTTGCCTCATTCCATCTTGTCCACGTGGACCAAAAATGTGCAGGCTGAGGGAAAAATAGGATAGTAGACAGCCAAGAAGACTTGGGTTTGGGCCAGCTCCCCCACCCACTGTCTGCAAGCGAGGCAGGCCCCTACATCACTGTGGAACTTAGCATCCCTCTGCATGGAGAGAAGGGGTCGGACTGCCCAATCCCCAGTTAGCATCGACATCAGTGGATGAAAGGACATGACATTATGTTTCAAAACATTATCACAGGCATATAGAAAAAGTGAACAGAGAGGGAGACAAAGCTGATTGTGTCTGTCTCCAAGAACAGAGAATACTAGTGTCTCTCTTTGATGGTCCACCGCTACTTTTTTTTTTTTTTTGAGACAGAGTCTCACTTTGTTGCCCTGGCTAGAGTGCCTGCCGTGGCGTCAGCCTAGCTCACAGCAACCTCAGACTCCTGGGCTCAAGCAATCCTACTGCCTCAGCCTCCCAAGTAGCTGAGACTACAGGCATCTGCCACCATGCCCGGCTAATCTTTTTTTCTATATATTTTTAGTTGTCCAACTAATTTCTTTCTATTTTTGGTAGAGACGGGGTCTCGCTCTTGCTCAGGCTGGTCTCGAACTCCTGAGCTCAAACAATCTGCCCGCCTCGGTCTCCCAGAGAGCTAGGATTACAGGCATTAGCCACCGCGCCTAGCCCCACCACTACTTTAATAAAGACTAAAAGACCTCGCAGAGAGAAAGTGAAACGACGGGAGGAGGACAGCTGTAGGAAATTCTGAGCTCGCCAACTCCCTTCTGGCACCTCCATCCCCCTGTTCCCAGAACTTAGCTTCTTGGTTTCCTGATCAGGAAGCATTTAAAACTCCCTTCAGTAAATTAACAACACTCAGGGTTAGTGAGGACATGAACAGACAGGCATTCTCATGTGGAGTTGTCCTAAATTTCCAGTGTCATGCTCCATGTATCTGGGCTCCCCTTCACGTCAAGTTTCTTCTAGTTTAAGCTCGTGTAACACGCTCACTGGTGGGCCTCGCATGTGTGAGGTGTGCAATACAGATTTGCTAGATGGGCTGGGTGCAGTGGCTCACGCCTGCAATCCTAGCACTCTGGGAGGCTGAGGTGGGAGGATTGTTTGAGGCCAGTTCAAGACCAGCCTGCACAACATAGCGAGACCCCATCTTGACAAAAAATAGAAAAATTAGCCAATCGTGGTGACGTGCACCTAGAGTCCCAGCTAGTTGAAAAGCTGAGGCAGGAGGATCACTTGAGCCCAGGAGTCTGGGGTTGCACTGAGCTATGATGACACCACTGCACTCTATCCAGGGCAATAGAGCAAGACCCTATCTCAAAAAAAAAAAAAAATATTTGCTGGATGAAAGTAAAAAAAGCAGTTTACAGAAGAGCACATAAAGAACACTCCTGCTGGCCGGGCGCTGTGGCTCACGTCTGTAATCCTAGCACTCTGGGAGGCCGAGGCAGGCGGATTGTTTGAGCTCAGGAGTTCAAGACCAGCCTGAGCAAGAGCAAGACCCCATCTCTACTAAAAATACAAAGAAATTAATCGGACAACTAAAACTATATAGAAAAAATTAGCCGGGCATGGTGGCGCATGCCTGTAGTCCCAGCTACTCGGGAGGCTGAGGCAGGAGGATCGTTTGAGCCCAGGAGTTTGAGGTTGCTGTGAGCTAGGATGATGCCACGGCATTCACTCTAGCCAGGGCAACAGAGCGAGACTCTGTCTCAAAAAAAAAAAAAGAATACTCCTGCTAATATAAACTTTTTCTATCTTTATATATACTAATACATAAATATAATGACAGATGTCTAGAGTGATGGGTCACCAAAATTTTAACTACTGGTACCTCTGATGATTAAATTTTACAAGATTTTTCTTCTCTTCATTAATTTTCTGTATTTGAATTTTTTCCCCTTATAAAGAGCATATAGTTGTTTTAGATGATTAATATATTTAAAATTAAAAATGTAGTCTATGTATTAAGTATAGTTAAACCAAAAGCCTTAAGTCATTAAATAGAATATATTTCAAATATAGTAACACAAATACATTTTTATAAGAAAAATTTGTCCAGATAAATTAAAAACTTTAACTCTTGGACTAAATTTGAATACGTAAAAGTCCCCTTAGAGATATAGTACTAGCTCTGTGTGCTTGCAGTTATGATCATAATTCAACAAAGCTTCTCTTTCCTCCTTTACCAGTTTTCTAGACGATCTAGGCAGATGTTGGGAGGGCCCCCGATGCAAGCAATCTGTTGCCGCCTCTTCCAGTCAGCCAGCTCTTCATCCGTCAGGGTTTTCTGCACATACTCCATCGCTGACAAAAGCCCCGCCAGCTCACTAACGATGCTCTGGTTGGAAACCAAAACAAAGTCAGAAAACATTTTCTCAGATCGTCTCTAACCACATTCTTTAGTCAATTCCAGAGAAGGAACTTCCTAGAAACCAAGCAAGTTCTGCCAAAAGATGCTGAGATCCTGCAAGTGAGCAAGACACGGGGGAAGCAGCTCAACCCCCCTTACCCTCCGCATCTGGTCCAGCGCCGTAAGCATCTGCTCGAGCTGCTGCATCTTCTGCCTGGTCACTGACTGGTTGTTTCCGTTGAGATCTTGCATGTCTGGGGAGGAAGAAGAAACTCCTTGACCTGCGGGAATACTCCTAACCTGATAACCAGGCTCCACTGGGCATGCGGAACTCCCTTGTACCCCGCCCACAACCATAAAGGCTACACACAGAGTCGAGACAAACAAGTCCTTAAACTCAGTAACACAAACTCACTTTCTACAGGAGATTTTAACGTCTTTAATATTCACTTGCCTCCTTGACTCTTGAGGGTTTTATAGTTGAAATCAAAGTCATCCTGGAGATTCTCTACCACTTTCATTTTCTGTTCTAGATCCTGTTTAAAACAAACAAAAACAGAAGTAAAAAAAGATTTCCTTGGGGAGAGGGAAAAGAAAGTTTCTGAGGAGAATTAACATGAAGCCAAGACCTCAAAAACGGTACATGCAGGACCCACACGCAATGTCCCCAAGACAAGGCTCCCTGCCCAAGACGTGTCTCACCTGCACTCTCTTCCGCACATCCTGGAGGTGCTGCTCCAGCATCTGCTG
Organism: Avahi laniger; assembly: GCA_963575035.1. Lineage (NCBI taxonomy): Eukaryota > Metazoa > Chordata > Mammalia > Primates > Indriidae > Avahi > Avahi laniger. The sequence continues at coordinate 16,638 of CAUYSK010099477.1, forward strand.
CTTCTCCGTCACCACGGCAGCTGTGGGATGGTTGGCCTGGCCCCCTTGCTACCAGAAAGGGGGTCAACACACATGTGAACGCATGAAACATGGGTAGAAAAATACCGCTGTCCAGTCTCTGTCCCACCCTACCTGGCCTTCCTGCTTCCTTGAGATGCTGCTGCCACCACGAGAGGAAGGGAAGAAGAGGCCGCGGTGCTGTCAGTGTGGGCCCAGGAAAGCCCTCACGTTGTTTTACCTGTGTCACTGACTCGTTTCCAACAGGTCACACTACAAATCCACTCTGTGTATTGTACTAGGAAGCCACCTGTTACCCTAAGACATGGTCCCCACCTTCAAAAAGCTCACGGGGCCAGACGCGGTACCTCATCACACCTGTAATTCCAGCACTTTGGGAGGCCAAGGTGGGAGGATTGCTTGAGGCCAGGAGTTCAAGACCAGCCTGGGCAACATAATGAGAACCCATCTCTACCAAAAAAAAATTATCTGGGTGTCATGGTACACGCCTGTAGTCCTAGCTACTCAGGAGGCTGAGGTTGGAGGACCACTTGAGCCCAAGAGTTCAAGGTTGCCGTGAGCTACGATTGCACCACTGCACTCCACCCTGGGTGACAGAATGAGACCCTGTCTCCAAAAAACAAACAAACAACAACAACAAAAACATCTACAGTGGTAAAGACAGTATGGTAGCAGCCCAAGGACAGAGACAGCAATCAATGGAGCAGAACTGAGAGTCAAGGAAAGTCATTCACCTAGTTTTCCAAGCTAGAAATCCTCTGGGCTCTTTGATTTCTTCCTCACTTTCACACTGAGTCACCACTCCTCCTGGCTCTATACTCTGTCATCTCTCAAATCCATCTCTCCCACCAGTGGCTCAGGCCCCAACTGTTGATCTCTTTGCCTCTAATCTCTCTCACATCCAGTCTGTTCTCTGCACTGCTTTAGATGTCTCCAAAAATAGATCTAAACATACCAGTTTTACAGGGAACCATTCTCTCCCTTTCCCGTGATCCCTATCCACGCCCACAGAATACAAACTTCTTACAAGTTTTAGGAAGGCAACTCCCAACCCTATTACTTAATCTCCCCGTAGTGGGAGGGACTCCTCTGATAGGAGAGATGGAAAGACAGACCCTGTGCACACACAGATCTCCGAAGAGCCCAACACTTAAGTTGGCACCTCCCTCCTCTCACTCTTGCTTCCTGGGGCACACCTGAGGCAGGAGTGAGGGCCCGTTTCTAGAAGCGGTTCTAGAGGCCTGTCCCTCCGCATTCAATGGTTTGAGTCTATGGTTGCTGAAGCTCCGTGTGGATGACGGGGGAGGTGCTGCTCTGCAGACTCCATCACTCCACCCCAAGGTCTAACTCAGGGACAGGCACTGGGAAGCCCCTATGGTTACCAGCTCAAGCCACGCTTTCCAGCCTAGTCTTACCAGCAATACAGCTGCTGCTTTGATCTACATTCCACTCCCGTGTCTATTTCTCAACTGCTACCGCACTTACAGGGGGAAAATAGATGTTATTAATTATGACTCACAGAAACCCACCTCTTTGTAAAAACTTTATTGGCTCCCCACTGCTTCCAAGTATAAACAGCTCAGCCCCAAAATGAAAGATATTTCACAACCTGATAACAACTTAAACTTTCCCTCCCTGAGCCTCAGTTGCCCTAAACTACCCACTCTTCCCCTCGTACAGCCTGTTTCCACACATTCCCTCCCCGCATGCTGTCTACTCAGCCTGGCGTGCACTCCTACCTAAGCACACCTGAAACTCATCCACCTTCAAATTCAGTCCAAACGTTCACTTTCCTATGAAATCTTATTCAACTTCCTTAGACAAAATGATACACATCCTCCTCTGAGTTTTCTCACTCTGAGTGTTTGTGTGCTTATAATCCCAACTAGCCTGAGAGCCCCTGGGTATCAGGGATCACATCCATTCTTCTTTCTAGCTCCTAGAGCTTTTATCCATACTGGACACTTAAGAACATACCAAGGCCAGGCAGAGTGGCTCATGCCTATAATCCCAGCACTTTGGGAGGCTGAGGCAGGAGGATCACTTGAGTCTGGGAGTTTGAGGTTGCAGTGAGCTATGTCACTGCACTCCAGCCTAGGCTGGAAGTGAAACACTGTTTCCAAAAAAAAACAAACAAAAAAGAAAATAATTTCTAATGTCAAAGCATCCTTGCATTCTTAGAATATAAACCACAAGAATGCAAAAATCCTAACCATTTTCTTTACTTACACTGTGTTTTTTACGTTTTAATGATGATTATATTAGCCTCATAAAATAAGCTGGAAACATCTCGTTTGTCTATACTTCGGAAGAGTTTGAATGATATTGTAACAGCCTGTAACATGAAAGGCTGTCAGAACAAAACTTTTAAACCATTAGGCCTGTTGGCTTTTCTTAGTGGGATAGAAGGTATAAATTTTTTTAAGTCTTTTTCAATGTATTTTTATGATTATTAATTTGTTTCTTTCTTCTTTTTTAGTATATTTAATAATTTCTATTTTATTGCATTACGAAGCGGTTGACTTTCTATTTGTCCCAGATCAGTGCTTTGTTTCTTCTCAAGTCTCACCTGGGCTGCAGTGGCTGCAGTCTGGAGGAGGCGGGACTCTTCCCACAGGCACCGGGCCACAATTCGGGCGATCTCCATTGGCTTCTCAAGATACCTGCTCTATAGGTAGGAGAGAAAGAGAATGAAAATTAGCAGCAGACTATGAAGATGTAGACTGAACTTTGCTAACTTAAAACTAATTTCCTGGCCGGGCGCGGTGGCTCATGTCTGTAATCCTAGCACTCTGGGAAGCCGAGGTG
>CAUYSK010099481.1:0-13340 GCA_963575035.1 Avahi laniger
ACCTTCCTTTGTCACCTTACGTTTCATAGCTTTAGTATACTCAGGAAAAGAATGACCATCTTTTGTAGAATGTTTATACATTTTTGCATATTTCAAGTTCCACTTAAATTTTTTAAGGGTTTAACTGCCTCTATAAATTAAAATAAGTTTGTGCTTTCCTTGAAATGCACTTATTCTTATTGCAAGCATTTTATAATTTTGTATAAATGTCTATTTTCTCTAAATATTTTGCTTTCAGTAAAATGCTTTCCAACTCTGTTTAGTATATTAATTACCAGTGGATTGGTAGAATTAATTTTCACTGACTAGTAAAAGTTTCTGCCTATGCTTTTTATCTTAGGCTTACAAAATTAAATAAAAATTACTAGCCATTCCAGAAATATTTTTTGGACTGTTTTGCTTTGTAACTTGCTACTTTAAGTACTAAATGTATTTATTATTCTTTTGAGTGAAGTACTCACTGTTAATAATATCCATGTCCCCTTCATATCTTATTAACAACAGAGGTAAAACTGTTTTGTTAACTGAATTCCAAAAACTACCTTATTTACCTTTGCTATGGCAGTTAACATCACTTTCACATTCTGTAGGACAGCAGGTGATATTAAAGCTTGCTTACATGTCAGAATTTGTAAGATGGGAATTTAATTTGAACTTTATACCTAATTTTTTAAAAATTTGGTAGAAGAATGACCACTTCCAGAATTAGCATGCCACATTAACACTTATAATTGATAAGTCATTTGACTAAAAACACAATTTCTTTATAAACTGTTTAACATGTTTATTACTTTTATATATAGACCTAGTATGCAAGAAAAATAAAATGGTAAATTCAGGAGTTCAGACATCTTAGACAAGGCTTGACTTCCGAGCTTCAGAAAGATGTGGAAACCGTTCTTGAAGGAATTTTTCTTTCTTTTTCTCTAAACGTTTCTTCCTTACTCTGATGCGTGCTTCTTTCTCAAGTTTCAGTCTAGAATAATAAAAGCATAACAGCAATTTATACAAAAGTATTTCCCTGTTACTCAATACTGTCAAAATAATGTACAAATCAATTACAGAAAGGCCTCAAACATGCCAGCCTTTAATCTGCTATGTTATGTATATTATTAAACCTGAATAATAATTACTGTAAACCTACACAAGTCAAGAGACAAATGTGAAATCAGAAGCATCTGAAACCCTGTAACAACTATCCTTCCTATTTCCTGACTAGAAAGAATGTTCAGATCTTGTAAACCTATAACAGATTGGACCTGAATCCTGGACTTTCTATCTTATTTTAGAAACACTAATTTTATTGAGTACATTAGACTTTTGATATCCTGAGATACATCCTGAGACTTGTGGGAGTTACCTAATTTCATATAGTACTCACTCTAGTTTATCATTTCCCCTACAGAGAATAAACCCTGCTAAGAGATTATACTTAGGCAGTAGTGAGATTTACTACTCTCTAAGTGAGTTTGTTCCCGCACATTAGCGTCCCAAGACACAAGGCGTTTGTGCCTCAGCTAAATTATGTTGACCTAAAGGGTCAACTTGGGAATCATCAAAATTGAAAATGATAAATTCATGGATGCCAAATCTCTACTGCACTTAAATTAACATTTTAGGGCCAGGTCTGGTGGCTCACACTTATAATCCCAGTGCTTTGGGAAGCTAAGGTGGGAGGATTGCTGGAGACCAGCCTGGACAACATAGTGAGACCTCATCTCTACAAAAAATTTAAAAATTAGCCAGGTTTGGTGGCCTGCACCTGTAGTCCTAGCTAGCTACTTGGGAGGCTGAGGTGGGAGTATTGCCTGAGTCTGGAAGTTGGAGGCTGCAGTGAGCTACGATCATGCCATTGCACTCCAGCCTAGGTAACAGAGTGAGACCCTGTCTCTTAAAAAAAAAAAAAACCCAGTTATGCTTCAGGTTATTTTACTGGTCAGTAGGCATATGTTTATATAAAATAGAGCAATACAATTAAGAGACATACTAAATAACTATAATATGCCAGTGCTATGAGGTCATAGAAATTTGATATGAGAGTTACATCTGGATAAAGACAAAAATATGCACATACATAGAAAAAAAAGACTAAGTCAAAATGAGATTACCCATTCTATTCATCAGTCTTTGTTCCAATTAAATTTTGGCCATTTACAAAAACACCCATCTGAAAGGTTTGCTATGCTTAATATTCAGAAGATTATGGCACATTCTCTGAAGGTAAGGCTAAAAAAACTAGTTTCAAAAATAAGATCATTAGACTATATATAAAGCCTGTAAAAGTAATGGCAGATTGATAAATTCTCATACATTATTTTAAAAGTCCTGTTATTTATATCTTCAATTTATATACTAAAGGCCAAAGGATCAAATGGTACAACATTGGGTTTGGATAAATCATGGAGGAAAAAAACCAATCAGTACAGTTAGATTTCTTCAGTTGTTCAGCATCTGAGCTAGGTCTTAAATGTGAATAAGTGGAAAGATTTAAAAGCTGCAGGAACAGGAGAAGCAAAAGGGAGAAATGAGCAAGGTACATTTAAGAAACAGGGCAAGAGTTCTGATTTTGATGAAGGGTAAATAGCTAACACTAACTTGTGGGAACACTGGGTGGGGAACAGATTTTATCCTGTAGACAGAAGCCTACTGTATGTTTTTGTTTTTAAAGATGCCGGGAGGTGGGGGTGTCTCTATGTTGCCTGGGCTGGTCTTGAACTTGTGGACCCAAGCAATCCTCCCACCTCAGCCTCCCGAGTAGTTGGGGCTACCAGCACATGCCACTGCACCCAGCTACTGTATGTTTTTGAACAGCACTGATGTGATAAAAAGGCATGAGGAAAAAATTAGCGAAGAAGCAATATTTGAATGGACCAAAGTGAGGAAGATGTTCAGTAATTTAATTTGATGAAGAGGGACTGCACTAGAGTAGAGACAATAGGAGAAGACAGATCCTGGAGACATTCTGCAGGGAGAATTAAATCAAGGATTGATTGAATCTAGACCAGGGGTCCCCAACCTATGGTGAGTTGTGTAATTATTTCACTATATATTACAATGTAATAATAATAGAAATAAAGTCCACGATAAATGCAATGTGTTTGAATCATCCTGAAACCATCTCCCGCCTGCCCTCCTTGTCTGTGGAAAAACTGTCTTCCATGAAAACAGTCCCTGGTGCCAAAAGGGTTGGGGACCGCTGATCTAGAGCACTGGTGATGAAAGAGATGACTGATGTTTAGTGCCCATGTAGAACAGAAATACTGCAGATAAAATGAGAGGTAACTGGTTCAGTATGGAAGATGAAAAATTTTAAATGTTATTCTAAAGTATACTAAACAATTTAAAGCTCAGTTTTAAGATGCATTCTATCCTGTCCCAGTTGTTTTAAGCTTCTTTTGGTATAGAAACAAGCTTTTGGGGGAGAAAATCAGTTTTTGAGGAACTCTTGCTGAAAGTAGTATGTATTATCCAAGGCAGCTGTTAAAAGCTGTGCTTCTTGTGCTGTATTAGTTTTTCCCCTTTAACTTTCCAGCTGCTTTCCCAGCCTTGAATTCTGATTTCTAGCACTTACAACCAGGACCCCTGTGGTTCCCCTACCCCGTCTCTCTCTGCAGCTACTGCAATGGGAGCTGAGTAGCACCCTTGGCCCAGGAAACCACAAACCTGCATTTCTTTTCCCTTCTAATTGCAGTCTGGGGAGCAAAACTCTGTCTGTTTTGGATGTGCATCAAATGTTTTATTTTTTTTATTTTTTTGAGACATGGTCTCTGCTGCCTGGGCTAGAGTGTAGTGGCATCATCATACTCATTGCAACCTCAAACTCCTGGGCTCAAGCTATCCACCTGCCTCAGCCTCCTGATTAGCTGAGACTACAGGCATGCGCCACCACACCACGCCTGGCTGGTTTTCCTATTTTTTGTAGAGACTGTCTCGCTCTTGCTCAGGCTGATCTCCAATTCCTGGCCTCAAGCAATCCTGCCTCAGGCTTCCAGAGTGCTAGGATTATACGTATGAGCCACTGCACCTGGCCTGGATCTAGTGTTTTAAAGTAACTCTTTTAAAAAATCTTATAATAATTATCAGCTGGTGATTCATAGGATCACTTCACTCCTCTACCTTAACAGAAGCATTCTCCCTACTCAATGATAAACCTAATGCAGGAAAAATTTGCTATAGGAAATATTTGGAGATCATTCTGCAGGATACCATGTATTCAGATACAATGCAATAGACCTCTCTTCTTTCCTTAGCCCCATTTCTTTCCCTCAGCCTTGCAATAACATGAGCTTGCATTTTATGCAATTGAATTGTTTGGACCTTCATTTTAACATTAGAGTAGGATTTTCTATATATTTACATATTGACAGATGAACAGAAAAGCAATAAAACTTTTGAAAGGATATGAACTATAATGTTAACAGTGGCTATTTTGGGATGGTAAGATTATATATATATATATACATATGTCTGTAACTCTTTTTTACCTGACTTTTCTAATTCTTACTACTTATAACAGAAATTAAGATTTAAAAAGCTTAACATGTATCTGATGTATCTGATAATATGTTTCATTGTTAAGGGTACTTGTGCTCACCTGTTATAACGTTCCACATAAGGCAATGCAAAGAATCGTTTCCTATGGTATCTTTTATTTAGGTGCCAAGGTATAAACCACTGCTTGAACTTGTGCCTGCCAAGAAAGCAAAAAGTCATTTGTCTTACAGAAAACATTTACTACATTTTCACTTTCTCAATTGACCTCAAATGGGTTAATCCAAACAAAAATTAACAGAAAATAAACATTTTTAGTGAGATATTTTGGCAATTTCTCTCTTTTCTGTGTTGGATTAGATGGTTATAGACAGCACAGCTAATCCCCTGAATGTGGCTCCAAGCAGCCCCCTCATCACAAACTCCATTAAAAAGAACTTATCAAATGAGTAAGTGCTAGTAAGTGGTGTAATGTCCAGAGTACAGGGACGGTCTCTAGCCACTCAAAATGCCTTCTCTATTTTGCTGACAGACGTTTACAATTCTAAAGATTCTTCATCTTGGCTGTTCAACCCAAATGTAAGCAGATCCCCAGTAGAGAGGTTTATTTACACTGGGCCCTCTCAATTATTTATGCCTCAGTGTGAATGCTGATTATCAGATCCTTTCGCAAAGTCTGACAAGACTCTGGGATCTAGATGTAGGAGAGACAAGGAGGTATACAGTTCTCCTAATGGCTTAGCCCTCTCCTAGGGCTTAGCCAATGGCCATGGGAGCAAACTGAACTGGTTCATGTGACCTTAATCCCTGAAAATTTATTTTAGTTAACAGTCCCAGGTTCTCAAAGGGCAAAGAGAGCAGGTATGTATTCTGAAGTTAGCTTTGTGGGTTTTATAATCTTCTGAAATTATATGTGTACATGTATATCTTCTGTAACTTTCATCAAATTCTCAAAGGTCATATGATTCCATAAGATTAAGAATCAATGTAATAAAGAACATATAGTAACTGAATCATGGGAATGGGATGTCTGGGCTGGTATCGGTTTTACCAGATAAAGCTACCTTCATTCACATTGTGGTGTTCCAAAGTGGTTTGGGATCTCTTCTTATATTACATACATCACCAATGTAACTCATATGGTAAGAGCTTTCTTAAAAGATACAGGCAGGGGGCCAGGCGTGGTGGTTCACACCTATAAACCTAGCACTCTGGGAGACCTAGGAGGGAGGATCACTTGAGGCTAGGAGTTTGAGACCAGCTGAGCAAGAGTGAGATCTGGTCTCTACAAAAAATAGAAAAATTAGCCAGACATGGTGGTGCGTGCCTGTAGTTCCAGATAGTCCAGAGGCTGAGCCATGAAGATCTGTTTGAGCTCAGGAGTCTGAGGTTGCAGTGAGCTATGACAACGCCACTGCATTCTAGCCGGGGTAACAGAGTGAGACCCTGTCTCAAAAAAAATTAAAAAATCAAAAAAAGATACTGGCAGGGGAATGAGGCATGGGATCTCCAGTATTATCTTAGAAGAGCCACAGTGTAACTGATGTACCAGATGATTCTTCCAAAGATGTCTCTTCTCCAAGCACCAGGTCTAGCGTTTTCTTGACCAGTCTGAAGAAGCCTTAGGGCATCTTCTCTTTCCTCGACAACTTTATCTAATGCATCCATGGATTCTACTACCTAAGAAGGGAAAGATACAATTTCAACAATCACCTATAACAAAATTCCAAAGAAAGAGAATATATATTTTGCCAAAGAAAAACTCTGTCAAGTATTTCTTAAAGATCTTTTTGGCACAAGTATGTACACATGAGTGTCTATATTATCACTTTCTATAATTTTTAAAAAGCTCATAATTTCATTTAAATGAAAATCTATTTAGGTTAGATTTCCACATATTAGTTTGTTTGGAGTGGGATACACTTGTACAGATTCATTCTGAAGACCCAATTTGTCTCAAGCTATTTCAAAACCGAATGAGCTAATAAGACATAATAACAATTTGCTATCTTTGTTATATTAATTACCATATTTTGGCTTCAACTAATCACTGTGTCCCTCACATGCAGACACAGATATTTTGGCCTGCTTGGCAGCTGTTGCTATTACAGGGAAAGGAATATCAGTCTATCTTGATACTAATCTCCAAAGATTCATCAAGATGCAAGATGATACTATTTAACTTCTATTTACTTTTATCTTTTTAAGATTTCTATTATTTTCTAATATATATAGTAATATATTAGTAGATCAATCTATATTTGTTTATAAATAAATGCTCATATTTTGGGAATTGTAATGTCAGATAAGCCAAACTTTTTCACAGTTCTAAATACATACCGAGAACCATTTGTGTGTGTATCATCCCAGAGCATCACAATAGATATCAAACACTGCATATACACATTTGTTTCTTATAAGAACCCTCAAAAAAAGTGCAGATTAGGTTATAAAGATAATTCCCCAGGTAGCTAAGAGACCTGAAAGAGATGTGGAAGTCTCACAACTTCAGATAAATTACCTCATAACCTGTTTATTCAGTTCATACTCGGTACTTCCCCAACTTCACTCAGTGCCTTACAGTAGCTGAACTCATGTCTTCCTCTATTTGAATTTCTAAAAAAATCCTTGAGAAATAAAAGATAGGCAAAACAAATCCTATTCTGAAGACAGACAAACTTAGGACAGTGAAGGGACCACACTGGTAAGGGCTTAACACAAAGCTCTCTAATGTTTAGGAATGTGTAGTAAATTTGGCTGTTGACTGACTACATTAAAGAATTTGCCCAAGCAAGGGCAGGGCTTGAGGCTCCTAACTGAAATCTAATGTTAGCTCACAAAAATAAAGAGTAAATGGCTACCAAATCCAGAGAGTTAACGTTCAAATGGTCATGCCAACAGATGTGAAGAAAAATCAGAAGCATCAATTAGGTACACCTTATTCAAAACAAGTCAACCTCAAAGAGCCTTCTTTTCTAGTTTATAAGTTTCTCAGAGCCAAGAATGTCAACTTGTTTATACAAGAGAGAATACAAAATTAATGGGACTATGTTTGAGAGTCTAGAGCACACACTTCTATTTGTAGTTAGGAATTACATTTAGAGAGTAACCCTTGAAACACATTTTTTAAAAGAGACTAAAAAAACACATTTGTAAAATTATAATCAGCCTTTTAGCATTTGTCTTGTTTCTGTATTCCAAACACAGAGGGACTAACACAATGTCATATATTTATGTGATCCATAAATACTAATACTGTGAAGAGAGGCACGTATATACAGTCTGGGTTTTTAATCTCAAAAGGGTACTTAATTACTTTAGTCAGAATTCTACCAGAATTGCAAAGTTTCTCCTCCAAATTTAATATTTCCTGAAAATAAAACTTGTTAATTTGCTTGAACTGGGTATCAACCCAGATCAGCCCAGTGATAAGAATTACATTTCAATTATAATTCTTGTTTTCTCCTTTACTCTTTCTTAAATAGTTCCAAATCTTCTGTTTTCAGTATCTTATATTGAGTTATCTTCAATATCTTATATTGAGAATAATTCTTTTTGACTTTTGCTTGATAAAAGTCTTTTGACTTTTGATTGAGAAAAATTCTTTTTGACTTTTCCTTAGTAGGTGGTCACTAAACACTGGGGATACTAGATATATTTAAAGTTTAAAAAAAAAATTATGACCACGTATAGCTTACTTGGAGTAAACTTTCACTATTTTGGACTCTACTACTTTAGAAAAGTACAGTACATATGACATATTGGGCTGAAGTTCACCCCTGAATTATACATTTAAAGCAGAAGAAGGGGATAATCTATTATTGAAGTTCAAAAATCTCATAATAGAAAGCTTTTTCATCAAGTAAACAATGTGTTATTTATAAAGCATCCTTATTTGTCAATACAATTTAAAAAGTCTCTAAAACATAAATTTTCTTAACAGCTGAGTTAGGAAACATACCTGAAAATAAACCACATCACTTTACAAATGTTACGTAGCAAGGAGGATACCTACAATGCAGATCTTAGTTTATATTATTCTCCATTAAAAGGAATCAGGTTCCACTATTAAACGATTGATTCCAGGGCTGGGGCAGGGAAAGGACAAGATGAATCCAGAACATCATGCTGTGCCCCATCAAAGAGTGACGAGGACAAAGGGCCCAGCTTTAAGGAACTCACACTGGCCAAATCGGGAATGATAGTATTAATATTAAAAGATTACAACCCACTGAATAAAACTGCAATTCACAAGTCCACATTGATAGATAAATGAAGTAACACAGAAAGAAATGGGGAGAAGGGAAAGTCCTTCCCTTCAGCAGAAAGACAATAAATGTAGAATAAATGATAGGATTAGAAAACACCATCTAGCAATTATAATAATTGTAATAATAATTGATTCACATAAGAATCATCAATAGATGCTAAAACCAGTGAGTGAAAGCTGAGGAGTTATAGGATATTTACATGATCTCTAAGTATTATTTATTTAAATACAAAGAAAAATTAGTAACTACTGCATACAGAGGAAAAAACTGAAAGAACACCTTAGTCAAGTTATTAATGCTAATATCAACAGTAACAGAATAAATCAATATCCTGTACACCTCCTGATATGCTGCACTGTGAAGAATAAAACATCACTTCTATGATATTCCTGCCAATCTTATCATAGGAAACATCACACAAACTCAAATTGAGGGAGTGGCCTATACTCTTCAAAAATGTCAACATTCTTTCTTTCAGCTGAAACCGCCATCTTCCAGTAATTTGCCAAAATGACGAACGCAAAGGGAAAGAGCAGAGGCACCCGACACACGTTCTCTATGTCTTTTAGAAAACATGAGCTATTTCCTTTGGCCACATACATGCGAATCTACAAGAAAGGCGATATTGTAGACGTCAAAAGAATGGGTACTGTCTGAAAAGGCATGCCCCACAAATGTCACCATGGCAAAACTGGAAGAGTCTACAAGGTTACCCAGCATGCGGTTGGCATTGTAAACAAACAAGTTAAGAGAGCAAGATTCTTGCCGAGAGGATCAATGGGCGTATTGAACATATTAAGCACTCTAAGAACCAAGATAGCTTCCTGAAACGTTTGAAGGAAAATGATCAAAAAAAGGAGGAAGCCAAAGAGAAAGGTACCTGGGTTCAACGGAAGTGCCAGCCCGCTCCACCCAGAGAAGCACTCTTTGTGAGCAGCAATGGAAAGGAGCCTGAACTCCTGGAACCTATTCCCTATGAATTCACGGCATAAGAGTTATAAAAAATAAAAGACCCCTATAATATAAAAAAAAAAAAAAAGTCAATGTCATGAAACACAGAAACTGAGTCTCCACCTTAAAGGAGACTAAAGAGACACAAAAACTGAAAATGGGTGATCCAGGATTTTCTTTTGCTATAAAGGACATTGTTGGGATAAGTGTTAAAATCTAAATAAGATCTGTAGATTATAGGTAATAATATTTTAGCAATGTTAATTTCCTGATTTTAAAAATTATATCGTAGTTATGTAGGGAAATATCCTTGTTTTTCTGGAAATATACAATTAAGTTTTTATGGATAAAAGAATATAATGTATATAACTTACTCTCAAACATTTGAGAAAAAAATTGTGTGGAGGGGTGGTGGAGGCAGAGATAATGCAAATGTGGTAAAATAATCACATAAGGAATCTAAATGAGGGGTATACGAGAATTCTTTGTACTGTTCTTGTAATTTTTCTCTAAGTCTAAATTATGTCAAGATAAAGTTAAAAGAACAAACAGAAAAATGTTATAAAACTCAACTTTCACTAAATCAGAGTTATTCTCTGGGCCCAGCTTGAAGGAATTCACACTGGCCAAGTATTTACCCTCCATAATTAGGGTAAACACTTGAAGTTTTATTCCAGACCTTCTATGACTTTCTCCAGGAATATTATATCCTTCCTTCTTAAAGGCAGTGTAGTAATTATGGTTGTAACTGGTGTGAGGAAAGGAAACTAAAGTAGCTGAGGTTAGGCAGCAGGACTAATGCCATTGCAAAAACTGAGTTCTGTTCTCACTGACTATTTTCTATAGCACAGAAAAATCAATAAAGAGTTGATCTTGAAAGCAATCTAGAAAAAAACCTCATAAATCTAACTAAATAAAAATATAAAACTTCCACACAGAAAAAATATCTTGAATGTATTTTAAAAAAAAAGGCAGATCTACATACTGATATGGAAAGATATCCAGAGTATACTGGGTAAGTGAAAAATACAAGTTTAAGAAGAGTACATAAAGTATAATCAAATTTGTGTAAATAAAAATAATGAGACACACTTCTACATGTATAGAAAAATTTTGATGGATAAATAAGCAACACATAAGATTGATTACCTTGGAGTGGGAATAGGAGCACAAGGGGTATTTCTCTCAATGATGAAGAAAACCTAATTTAAAAATAACTGACCTTTCACAACTATGTAAATACATTAAACACTACTGACTGTAAACTTAAAAATGGTTAAGATGGTAAATTTTACGTTACATGATTTTTACCACAGTAAAAAAAATGCATTAGAAAATTGATCTAGTTGGCAAGGAAGTGGCTAAAGCAGAACTAGAAATGTAAAGTGGTGCGGTTACTTTAGAAAATACTTTGGTAGCTTCTTAAAATGATAAACACAGATTTACCATATGACCCAGCAATTTCCCTCCTAGGTATCTATTCAAATGAAAACATTTGTTCACATGTATATTGGGGATGCAGGTAGGAATGAGGAATGACTGCAGATAGGTTTGAGATTTCTTTTTGGGGTGATGGAAATGTTCAAAAATGAGATAATCGTGATGGTTGGACAACTCTACATTTACTAAAAATCAAACAGAAATAGAAAAAAAGAAATCTATTTGACAAGAAATACAGGAAACATACGCTCACTCCATTTACCTTCTGCCCTGTACTCCAGTCTCCAGCCTCCCCTAACCCTTACCTTCTCTAACCGCTCTGGACTGGGCATTGGCAAGCTCTGCCGCTTGGCCTCCTGCTCTAGGGTTAAGAGCATGTTTCTTTCCTTCAGTAGGACATACCTACATAAAAGAACACAAAGCTTGTTATGTGGCTATGTAAATAAAGTTGTGATTTATGACATCAATTTTGATCTGTACTTGAAAGTCATTTAGAAATCTCAATATACAGAATATCATCACAAAGAATAATCCTTTATACAGAATGGTATCTTTGCTTACCCATTTGTTCAATAAACTTTCCATGTACCACATATTGTATTAAGTGCTAGGAGAGTTACAAAGAGGCATAATACGTAGTTCTTACGTTCTAAGTGGAGAGAGAAGGAAGATGGAAGATAAATATTTACTGAGGACCTATTATATGCCAGGCAGTGTGCTTAGTACTTTATATACATTACTTCATTTAATTCTCACGACAACCTTTTGAGGTTGGTATTATTTCCACTTCCTAAATAAAGAAACTAAGGCAGAGAGAAGTAAGGTATTCTGGGTCACACAGCTAATTCAAGGAACAAATCCTGGACTGCACGTGTACAAAATCCATTCTATTTTCACTTCTGAAACTGTAACGTGATGTAGCATACTGCATGGGACAGACAAGTACCAAAAGAATTAGGTGGGAGAGAGGAGACATGCCTTCTAGCTAAGATGAAGCGAAAGCTTAATAGGGGAGACAGGATTTGTCAGGACGAAAGGGAGAGCAAAGCAAACAATCAAAGGTACTGAAGCAGCAGAGCTGAAGTGAGGACAGGCTGTCTGAATACATCTGTTTGAGAATCAGAACAGAAAGGAAATAAATGTGGAGGGCACTGAAAATGAGATAAAGGAATTGGGGTATTTTATACTATGGAAGAAGACAATTTTAGGGGAAGGAGTGGCAGAAGATTATTTGGTTGTAGCCATGATCAATGCTGAAATAGCCCTAACTACCCTTTTACTAATAACTCACAGTAACAGTGCTTTAATATAACTTACTTTTCCAAAATGAATAAACATAGTATTAGTGGTTTTTACAAACACTTTACAATTCTTTAATCTCCCATGAAAGATAACCTTTTAAATCAGGGGATAAAAATGTAAATGTGGGCCAGGTGTGGTGCCTCACGCCTGTAATCCTAGCTCTGCGAGGCCAAGGCGGGCAGATTGTTTGAGCTCAGGAGTTCGAAACCAGCCTGAACAAGAGTGAGACCCCGTCTCTAGCCCAGGCAACACAGTGAGACTCTGTCTCAAAAAAAAATGTAAATGTCTGCTGCTAGAATGCCTAGGCAGGTAACAATCACGAGTGAGAGAACAAGGGGTAGTTAGGAGTAGTGTGCGCTGCTGCTGCTCCCTCCAGAAGCGGCAGTTGCTATAAAGACCAGCCAGTTGCTGCCATATAAGAATGCAAGGCCAGTGTTGTCAAATCACAGGTCTGATTATTAAAGAGAAGCCAGAAAGCCTTATTTTGTGGGTGAAATTTCCCAATTTTCAAAATAAGTACAGTCCAGGCTGGGCACAGTGGCTCACGTCTGTAACCCTAGCACTCTGGGAGGCTGAGACAGGAGGATTGCTTGAGCTCAGGAGTTCGAGACCAGCCTGAGCAAGAGCGAGACCCTGTCCCTACTAAAATTAGAAAGAAATTAATCGGACAACTGAAAAAATTAGCCAGGCATGGTAGTGCATGCTTGTAGTCTCAGCTACTCGGGAGGCTGAAGCAGAAGGATCGCTTGAGCCCAGGAGTTTGAGGTTGCTGTGAGCTAGGCTAACACCACGGCACTCTAGCCCGGGCAACACA
Source organism: Avahi laniger (assembly GCA_963575035.1). Lineage (NCBI taxonomy): Eukaryota > Metazoa > Chordata > Mammalia > Primates > Indriidae > Avahi > Avahi laniger. Next base: position 13,270 of record CAUYSK010099481.1, read on the forward strand.
GTGAGACTCTGTCTCAAAAAAAAAAAAAAAAGCTCCCCACAACAAAGAATTATCTGGTTCAAATTTTCAAT
>CAUYSK010099486.1:0-29556 GCA_963575035.1 Avahi laniger
ACACCTGCACCTGAATGTTTATAGCGGCACAATTCACAATTGCAAAGATGTGGAAACAACCCAAGTCCCCATCAATACATGAGTGGATTAATAAAATGTGCTATATGTATACCATGGAGTACTATTCAGCTTTAAGAAACAATGGTTATATAGCACCTCTTGTATTCTCCTGGATAGAGCTGGAACCCATTCTACTAAGTGAAGTATCCCAAGAATGGAAAAACAAGCACCACATGTACTCACCATCAAATTGGTATTAACTGATCAACACATAAATGCACATGTAAGAATAACATCTATTGGATGTCGGGCAGGGAGGAGGGCGGAGGGGGAGGGGGGAGGAAAGGAGGGGTATTTGCATATACAAAGTGCAATGCGCACCATCCAAGGGATGGGCACACTTGAAACTCAGACTTGGGGGGAGTGGGGAGGCAAGGGCAACATACATAACTTAAACATCTGTACCTCCATAATATGCTCAAATAAAAAAAAAGAATGCAATTAAGATCGCACGTGGCAGGATTTCATTCTTTTTTGTGGATATATAATATTCCATTGTGTATATATACCACAATTTCCCTAGTTGAGATTTGAAGGACTCTGGAATATACCACTGTGAAGAGTTTTTTACCCCAAAATTTCCTTTATCTGCCTAAAAGCATAGCTTCTTCAAAGAATTCAACTATCATAAATCCTCTCCCCAGGAATTCAGCAGCCAAAAGAGACTGATTCTGATTACTAAATAGAAGAAGTCAGTACTGAGATAAGAAATCATTGGAAATGGCATTGTCACAAAATTCTTACATCTCCCATCTATCCTCCAAAGGACCCATTTATCTTTCTTAAAAATCATTCGTTTTCCTATACCAGTAGTTCCCTCCTCCCTTTCCCTTGTCAAGATGGTATATAAGCCACACATTCTAACCAGTTCTGAATCATATTTTTCTGTGAACTCCTGCTCACATGTGTGAATAAAAATCTGTCTTTTCTTCTGCTAAAAAAATTCTTTAAGCTGAATGACAAAGGGGATACAAACTAACAAAATCTTTGGGACACAACAAAAGCATTCCTCAGGGGAAAATTCATAGCCTTAAATATCTACACCAAAAACATCAGTAACTAACAACCTAATGTCAAACCTCATGGACTAGAAAGGAAGAACGAACCAAATATAATGCCAGCAAAAGGAAAGAAATAAAGAAGGTCAAAGCAGAACTAAATGAATTGGAGGAAATAAAAGGGTTAGCAAAACAAAAAGTTAGTTCTTCGAAAGATAAACAACATCAACAGATCTCTTTCTAGATTAACCACGAACAGAAGAGAAAGGGCCTAAATAAGTACAATCATAAATGGAAAAGTTGGCATTGCAACTGATATTTCAAAAATAGAAAACATCATCCAAGAGTATTATGTAAATCTCTACATGCATAAACTAGAGAATGTAGAATAAATGGACAAGTTCCTAGAAACACACAACCTCCCAAGACGCAACCAGGAAGAAACAGAACTCCTGAACAGACCAATAATAATCAGTGAGATCTAATCAGTAATATACAACCTCCAGATGAAAAAAAGGCCTTCACCACATGGATGCACAGCCAAATTATATCAGACCTACAAAGAAGACCTGGTACCCGTAATACAGAAATTATTCCATAATATTGAGAAGGAGGGACTCCTCATCAACTGAGTTTATAAAGCAAGTATCACCTTGATACCAGAGCCAGGAAAGGACACAACAAAAACAGAAAACTACAGACCAATATCCCTTATGAATATAGATGCAAAATCCTCAATAAAATACCAGCAAACAGAATTCAACGGCCACCATGACTGAATGGGATTCATCCCAGGAACACAGGGATGGTTCAACATACATAAATTGATAAATGTGATTTACCACGTAAACAAAAGCAAAAGCAAACTCTAAATGATCATCTCAAGATGCAGAAAAAGCAATTGACAAAATCCAGCACCCTTTCATGATAAAAAAAATCCTCAAGAAACTAGGCATAGAAGGAACATATCTCAAAATTACAAAAGCCATACATGACAAACTCACAGCCAACATCATACTGAATGGGGAAAAGTTGAAAGTATTCCCCCTAAGAGCTGGAACAAGACAAGGATGGCCACTGTCACCACTTCTAGTCAACATAGTGTTGGAAGTCCTAGCCAGGGCAACCAGCAACAGAAGAATATTAAGGGTATACAAATCAGGAAAGAGGAGGCCAAACGATCACTCTTTGCTGATGATATTATCTTGTATCTAGTAAACCCCAAGGATTCCACCAAGAGTCTCCTGGACTTGATAAATAAATTCAGCAAATTCTCAGATTGCAAAATCAATGTACATAAATCAGTAGCATTTCTATATACTACTAACAGTCAAGCCAAGGGTCAAATCAAAGACTCGATATCATTAACAATACCTACAAAGAAAATAAAATACCTAGGAATATACTCAAGCAAGGAGGTGAAAGAACCCTACAAGAAGAATTAAAAAACACTGATGAAAGAAATTATAGATGACACAAACAAATGGAAAAACTTTCTATGTTCATGTATTAGAAGAATCAACATTGTTAAAAAGTCTACACTACCCAAAGTGATTTTTAAATTCAACACAATCCCCATCAAGTTAGCAAAGTCATACCACACAGATCTACAAAAAATAATTCTACACTTTGTTTGGAACCGGAAAACAGGTGGAATAGCCAAAGCAATCTTAAACAAATAGAATAAATATAGAGGCATTACTAGATATCAAACTATACTACAAGGCTATAGTAACCAAAATAGCATGATATTGGTACAAAAATAGAGACATAGATCAATAGAACAGAACAAAGAATCCAGACATAAAACCATCTACCTACAACCAACTGATCTTTGACAAAGCAGACAATATATACTGGGGAAAAGAAGCACTGTTTAATAAATGGTGCTGGGAGAATTGGATAGCCACATGTAGAAGAATGAAACAGAACCCTTACCTCTCATCACTCACAAAAATTCAAGATGGGTAAAAGACTTAGATCTAATCTAAGGCAGAAAGCCATAGAATTCTAGAGGAAAATGTAGGAAAATCTCTTACAGATATTACTCTAGGCAAATAATTTATGAAAAAAACCCCAATGGCAATCATGGCAATGACAAAAATTAATAAATGGGAGTTTATTAAACTAAAAACTTCTGTACAGCTTAGGAAACAATCAACAGAGCAAATAACAACATACAGTATAGGAGAAATATTTATAAGCTACACATCCAATAAAGGGCTAATAATCAGAATTTGCAAAGAAGTCAAGCAAATCAGCAAGAATAAAAACAAAAAAATTTTAAAAAGTGGACAAAAGACATGCACAAATACTTCTCAAAAGAAGAAAGATAAATGGCCAATAAACATGAAGAAAACGCTCAATATCACTAATCATCAGGGAAATGCAAATTAAAACCACAATGAGATATGCTCTAACCCCAGTTAGAATGGCTTTTATTAAAAAGTCCAAAAACAATAGATGCTGGTGTTAATGGAGAGAGAAAGGAACACTTATACACTGCTGGGGGGACTGCAAATTTTTACAACCTCTATGGAAAACAGTATGAAGATTCCTCAAAGAACTAAAAGTAGACCTACCATTTGATCCAGCAATCCCACTACTGGGTACTTACTCAAAGGAAAAGAAGTCATTTCATCAAAAAGACACCCGTACTCAAGTGTTTATTGCAGCACAATTTAAAATTGCAAAAATGTGGAATCAACTCAAGTGCTCACTAATTCATGAGTGAATTAATAAAATATGGTATATGTACACCATGGAGTACTACTCACCCATAAAAAATGAATTAATACCTTTTGTAACAATCTGGATAGAACTGGAGACCATTCTCCTAAGTGAACTGTCACAAAAATGGAAAACAAACACCACATATACTCACTATAAAACTGGAACAAACCAGTGAGCACACAGGTGCACAGAGGGGAGTAAAGCTCAGTAGAAAACAACCAGGATGGAAGGAGGAGGAGGCAAAGGGAAAAGAGCCACCTAAGAGGTACTATGGACACTATTTAGGTGACGGGTTCACCTACAGCCAGGACTCAAGCATTACAAAACAATCTGTGTAATTTAAAACATTTGTACTCCCTTAATATTTTGAAGTAAGAAGAAATAGAAGACTTAAACAGATGAGACTACATCCATGATCATAAATTGAAAGACTTAATATTGTTATAATAGCAATATTCCTTAAACTCATCTACAGGTTCAATGTAATCCCTATCAAAATACCACCTGGAATTTTTGAAGAAACTGACAAGCTGAACCAAAGTTTCAAATGGAAATGCAAGAGATCTAGGATAGCCAAAGCAATTTTGAATAAGAATGAAGTTAGAAGACTCATATTTCCCTATTTTAAAACTTACCACAAAGCTACAGTAATCAAGTGTGTGACACTGGCCTAATGATAAACATATAGATCAATGGAATGGAACTGAGAATCCAGAAATAAACTCCCATATTTTTCGTTTATTGATTTTTGACAAGAGTACCAAGACAATTCAATAGGAAAGAATAGTTTTTTCAATAAGTGGTAATGGGAGAAATGGATATCCACTTGTAAAAGCATGAAGTTGTACCCTTACATCACACCATATTATAAAGTAATTCCAGGGGCTGGGCGTGGTGGCTCACGCCTGTAATCCTAGCACTCTGGGAGACCAAGGCGGGTGGATTGCTCAAGGTCAGGAGTTCAAGACCAGCCTGAGCAAGAGCGAGATCCTGTCTCTACTAAAAATAGAAAGAAATTATCTGGACAACTAAAAATATATATATAGAAAAAATTAGCCGGGCATGGTGGCGCATGCCTGTAGTCCCAGCAACTCAGGAGGCTGAGGCAGGAGGATCGCTTGAGCCCGGGAGTTTCAGGTTGCTGTGAGCTAGGCTAATGCCACAGCACTCTAGCCAGGGCAACAGAGCGAGACTCTGTCTCAAAAAAAATATATATATATATTAGACCACATTAAAATTTAAAATATTTGGGCTTTCAAAAACACCATCAAGGAAGTAAAAAGACAATCCAGAAAATTAGAGAAAATTTTTACAAATCATATATCTGATAAGAGAATTGTATCCAGAATATTTAGAAAAACACTTATAACTCAATAATAATAGAAAAAGAACTCAATTTAAATATGGGCAATAAGTACTTCTACTTTTCTTGAATGAAGATAAGCAAAAGTCCTCTATGTACATACATATAAAAATACTCAACATTATTAGTCATTTGGGAAATTTAGATCAAAACCATAATGAGATACCACTTTACACTTCATAGGATGGCTAAAATTTTAAGAATCAGACAAGAACAAGTGTTGACAAAAATGGGGGGCAAATGGGACCATCATATATTGCATGTAGAAGTGTAAAATGGTGCAGCCACTTTGGAAAACAGTTTAGCATTTCCTCAAAATCCTAAACATTGAGTTATCATATGAACCAACAACTCCATTCCTAAGTATATACCCAAGAGGAGTGAAAATATAGATTTTCATAAAAACTGGTACATGAATGTTCATGGTGGCATTATTCATAATAGCCACTAAGTAGAAACAACCCAAATGTCCATCAACTGATGAATGGATAAATAATATACGGTATGCTGATACAATGAAATTCAGCAATAAAAAGAAATGAAGTTCTGATACATTATACATCATGAGTGAACCTTGAAAACATTCTCTGTTGTATGACTCCATTTATATAAAATATCAAGAATAGAGAAATCTTTAGAGTCAGAAAGGAGATGAGTAGTTTCTTACAAGTGGGACTAGGAAGAATGAGGAGTGACTGCCAAAAGCTAAAATTTTTTTTCCAGGAGAACAAAAATTCTTGTAAAATTAGATTGTGATGATGATTATGCAACCTTATGAATTAACCAAAAACCATTGAATTGCACACTTTAAATGGATAAATTGTAAGTCATGTGAATTAAAATATCTCAATAAAGCTTTTAAAAAAATAAAAGAAACAACCCAAGTGCCCGTCAATCCATGAGTGGGTTACTAAAATTTGATATATGTTTACAATGGAATATTACTCAATCACAAGAAACGACAGTGATCTAGCACCTCTTATACTTTCCTGGATTAAACTTAGGCCCATTATCCAAAGTGAGGCACCACAAGAGCAGAAGAACGAGATCCATTTGTACTCGCCATCAAATTGGTACTAACTGATCAACACTAGGGTGATCACATGGCAGAAATATTCTCTAGGGATTAGGGGGATGGGGGGAAAATCTACAACTAAAGGACACGGGGAGCACTAAAGGGAGGGAAGGGCACGCCTTTAACCTGCATTTGGGTGAGGCAAGACATAAAGTGTAACTAGAATGTTTGTACCCTCACAATACCTTGGAATAATAAAAAAAAAAGAATCAATTCTGTGTGGCAGAGAGTAAGAAGAGAGTTTGTTAACTTTTCTAGGCTCTCGTTGACATCCTTAGGTTTATCTTGATTTAACTTCTAGGCTACGTTTTTTTCATCTGTTTAAAAAGAATGATATTAATAATTCCAGAGTAACTATCTGAAAAATATTATTTTAAAGATTAAATAAAGTAATATGTATAAAATTGCTTTGTAAACTGAAATGCTGTAATAAGAGCAGTGAGCATAATTTATTTAAGGGGGAGAAAACATGCTAGGGATTTTATAATAACTACTGCTTACTGTCATTTAATAAGAGCATTCTATTCTTTCTTGATTTAATAAGGTGACAAATCACATGTTTGGCTGTTAAAACAGTTTACATATATTAATGAAATTCAAATTTCATTAAAAAAATAAATAAATAAAAGAAGCCAACATTTACTGAGTGCTTATCAAGTTCTGGACACTGTACTATTTACTTTATATGTATTATTTCAACTAATTCTCAGGACAGCACTATGAATTAGGTATTATCATTAATACTTTTCAATGGAAGGGAAAGCTAAGGATCAAAGAAGCTGAGTATGTCTAGGTTCTAAGTTCCATAGCTAATACATAGGAGAACTGTGAATTTGAGGCCATGTTTTTTGATTCCAAAATTCATGCCTGCAATTTAAATTACTAACCTACCCTATCTGGTCATCAGGAAAAAGGCGATCATTGAAGAAGAAACGAACACAGTGAAAGTATATAGAAGGGGAAAACAGGGTCTGAGGGTGGAACCTAAGGGACATCATAATTAGAGGATCAAAAAGAATTTACAAAGGAGGTGGAAAAGATTAATATAATAGAAAAATGAGAAGAGAGTAGCTCCTTTGAAACATATTAAATAAATACATATCAGGCATTTATGATATGTTAGCATGTTAGAAGTCCAGAGTACAATAACCAAGACATAATTGTTGCCCTCAAATTAACTTATTATATATTGGATCAAATAGATAAGAAATTTTTAAAAATCATAGCCAAACTTGAGATTTGATTTAGCATTTCTAGGCTTCTATTTGATGCTTATTCATTGATAAATTCACACGGACTTCAGGAAAAACAGCCTAAGACAAACTCATGGTGCAGACAGCTATCTTCAGCATCTCACTACTGGTTTTTCTGTACTATTCTCTCTCCCAACCTGCATTCTCCAAGCCCCTTTACCTTCCTGATGCTCAGTGATTTATTTTTTCCTAGTTCCCCTATTATCTGGAAAGAACCAGATAAACCCCAGTGTGAATGAATTAGTATTATTTGAAACTTTGTTAGGAACTAACTTACATAGGTCATGAGAATTAGGAAGATTTTCAAGAATAGAAAGTTCTCAGAATAATATTTAATCTGTTAAACTTATTGTGTTATATATATAATATTCAAGTTTTTCAAAGTATTCTGTCAATATATTGAGAGCAGGGCCCAAATTTCCCATATATCCTAAAGAGTTACTGTTGTTGGATACTGACTCAAGGAAAAATATATGTTCATGGCTTGGTTGACTGATTGATAACTGTGTTAATTTTACACGAATTATATTCATATTTCCCAGGGAATCAGAAATAGGTTTATTTGAGCTCTTCACCAAAAAATAGAAAAACTATTATATAAATCCCTTTCAATTTCAGTTACGATTTCCAAATCCAAATGTTAGCAATTATAGCCCTTTCCTTTTTATTATATCAATGCTTTATCCCTGACAGGATTAAAATAATGAACTTTCAAATGCATTGCACCATTCTTTCTCTCAGAGAAGGGCTTCTCATATTTTTGAAAGTCTAATCTGTTGAACTAGACCAAATAAGTGTTCTGTCCCTTAGAAAATGCAGATCTCTGCTGGCATGTTTGTTTAAGACACACATTGGGGTAACGGAAAGGAAAACTATGATCAATGTATCTTCAAAACTCTCTTGAATAAGTATCTATACACAGTAGGCCAAGTCCTACAGTTCTTTTTTTAGGCAGAGTTCTCTTTGTTCTCAGTAGGAGCTTTCTCTACATGAGATTTTCTAGCTCAGGGGAGTCTGGACTTAGAATAAAATATTCTTCACCCCTGCAGGTAAATCCTCAGACTCAAGTATATAGAAAAAATTAGAAAGAAGGAATTTCTGGTGAAAAATCTCCCTGCTCTGGTGTGGAACCTACAGAAAGTTATAGTGAAAATGAGCACCATAAACTTATACACAAAGAGGCCCTCAACACAGAGCCATTTGGGAATGCCAAAGATCGGGGAACAGGACTTATCTGTTGGAAGGTAGTGCAGATGAACAACTACATTGCCTAATTTGAGGATCAACAGTAGGACCCCTTCCCTCTATAACTATCTTTCTTCCTGGCCTCTCTAGGCCTGAAATGCTTGAATCACTGGACTATTATGAAGACAGAGAAATCTGTGAAGGAAGGAATGTGATTAACAATAATTGCACATTTACTATGTTCAAGGCATCTCAGTCCTCACAACAACCCAATGAGGTAAGAATTATTATTTCTATTTTTAAAATGAGTAAACTGAGGTACAAGGAAGTTCATCAAATAGCCCATAGCCACATAGCTAACAAGGGGCAGAGAAAGCATTCAAATCCAGGTATCTTGTTCCAGATCCTATGCTCATAACATGGAGGCCCCCAAATAGCTTCAGGTTATTGCTGAGGGTCAGCCCAAGAAGATAAACAGTGGATTCTCCTATAGGTTTAAACTTACTTATTTGGCAGTTGAGAATAGGAAAATGCGATACGTACAACTTGCTTTTTAAAGAAATTTATCTTTGAGATGCACTGAGCCTTAGGAATTAATTTCATGTAGCCTGCTATGCATACAACTTTGTTAATGGTAAGAGCTTTCCTTGATGTAACATGACAAGAAGCCATGCCATCTGAACATTTTATATCTCCTGTTGGCTTGTAAAGTAAGTATTTATCCCATCTCCAACCTCCAATCAATATTGCTGTTAGAAGTTTATGAAGTTTTCCTTTGGAAATGACTCAGCATCTAATACTAATTTTTTCCTTAAAGTTCTATAAACTCATTGCCAAATGGACAATTTTAGGAAATGTGCCTATTCTCACTTGAGTAAGCCTATAGGGCAGATACTAACTCACTTCCCATAAAATATAATATCAACTGAAGGTAGACAAATAACATTTTCCATCCATCAAGTGCTTTCATTTTGCAGTTTTATCTACTATCCAAAAGCTACTTGTTTACTGGGCACTCTTATCTTTTCTCTGCATGAACTGCCCTCACAATAAAGAAAACCAAGGATTTTGACAGTTCATGGAGATTTTGTTTTGATTTGAAACCAACTGAAAATTTCACTTTGGTTCCTTCCTCTTACATACTTATATTTCATACAAAGCTATAATACCAGATGTGGCCTGAACTGTTAGCACCTCTCTCTATTATAGGAAAAAGTAGAAATATCTCCTGAGTAGCCCACCAACAACAAATTCATCTCTGAGTTTGTCAAGGGATTTTCTCAGAGTAATATATGATCTGATAACGACTGGAATTGCTGACACCTAGTCAAAGCAATATAAAAAGGGAACAGTCTATTGACTCTTCTGAGCATTTCACTTTAGAAATAACACTCGATAGATGTCAAAGGGTAAAATGAAAGCATCATCTTTTTCAACTGCCAAATGACAAACATGTTCTGTTTAGGAGAAACCGAAAGGCCCGTCTGCTCACAAATCTCTCCTCCACCAGCATGTCAAATTTCCTGAATATCCTGCCATTACCGTCTCCTCTCAGAGACCTGCTGGAGGGAGATACCGTCATTTTGCTCATTTAAGAGATTGCATTAACTGAGAAAATTAAGTATCTTTCTTCTGTGCTACCATCATACACTGTGCCTCCTTCTCTCATGACATTCATTATGTTGCATTGTGATTGTTTATGTTCTGAAATTTACACTAAACTTTTAGATCCTTGTGGAAAGGGAACAATTAGACTGCATTTCCAGTGCCTAGAACAGTAAAATCTACTACATCATATTTGTATAGTAAATATTTCATGAACACGTAACTGGAGAAATAAAGAAGTAATAAAGACACAAATTACTAATTACAGTGACAGGGATTTATATTATTTAGCCATTGTCACCCAGAGCAGAAAGCCAAAAAGCAAGTCCCCTAAAACAGAGGTTGAAAACTGGTGGCTTTTGAAGTTACATGTACCCCATAGATGAGCTTTATGTAATTCATACAATATGATCCCCTGAACAGTGTTAAAAACAATTGGTTGCCAGTATTGAAAAACCAGGAAATTTCCTATTTAAAAAATTCTGGCTTTTCATGTGAATTTGGAAAATCTAGCAACACGGGGTCAATATTCCTATGCAGCAATCTGTTGTCCCCTTTAGATGGGGCATGGGTTTTTCTTTTGTTTATAGCCCCAACCTGACCTATTTTATTCCTTTATGTTAGCTGTCTGGCAAATACAGCTACTTGAGATTATGCCCTAAGAGAAGAGGACACAAGACAAGGATGTTACATGTGGAAGTCAGAAGTAACAGAAGAAAATAGGTCACTGAATTAAAAAGCAATTAGTGAATAGGAACCAAAGTGAGACCTACTACCAATTCATGAGGGCATCAGGCATCTTTCAGAAATGAAGTGACAGTGCTAAAGAAAACCTTTGTCTTACTGCATAAATTTTTTGAGATAACCTTGTAAAGAGGAACAACCACAGGATCAGGTGTTAAAACAATTTCTTACTTTATAGATCAGGATGTAGTATTTAGACTAACTTAGAATTTCAGGCTACAAACACTATGTCCACTGAAGCAAAGAGAAGCAAAGGTTTCGGTTAATGTCGAAGCTGAAAATAAATGGAGAAAGTGGCTCAGATGGTGTTTGCCCAATTAAAGAGCCAATCAGTAATTTCTTTTCATGAACCTTGAAATATAATTTTGCTTTCTTGCATTCACATGGAAATGCACTATTTCAATGCACAAAAGATGCACAAAGAAAGAAATTCAAACAGTATGTATCCTAATACTAGGGGTATAACATGCCAAGTAAATTTTTTGTTATAAAGCTTTTGTTCTAGTTTGGATACAATAAGACATCTGTTTCTATTCATCCAGGGTTTTTTTTCTTTCTTTCTTTCTTTCTTTCTTATTTCTTTGAGGCAACTCGTGACTGTGATTACAACAGAATGTCTTCCTAAGTCATATTCAAAATAGAAAAATTTTCTTTTAAAGTATCATTGACAAATGGAAACTGTTTCTACAACAAAGTTTAATTTTATAAGCCCAAATGTTTGTTAGACGCAACAGGCACTGTAGAAACCCTTTCTACATGTTGTTTTCAGGCCTTTGGGTAGAACATCACACCAAAAGATGGTGAACTGAAAGACATTAGAAAGAAAGTAAACAATGAAAGTCTGCACCAACCAGATTTTGGGATGCTTTCCTGTATATTCAAATACAGTAATATTTCTATTTGAGACTTAAATACAGTATTTCAAATGTGAAATGATTCAATTACTTTTCCCATTATAGGTTGAATATCTCTTATCCAAAATCTTTGGAACCAGAAGGTTTCTGGATTTTGAAATTTTTTTCAGATTTTGGAATATTTGCAATATATACATAATGTATATATATGTGTATATATATCACATATACATATCTATCCACATTATAAGATGGATATGATTATTATCCTCATTTTACAAATAAGAAAATTGAGGCTTAGATACAGCTAACCTAAGATCACAACACTAATCGATAATAAAACAGTATTTTAATCCATGTCTCTCAAATGCCAAAGTTCATTCTCATTCTATTTAGTTACACAAAATTATACTATGATCAATGGCTCCCATATTTTAAATATTAAGGTACTTTTTTCCAAGTAGTGAGATTGAATTTTCAGGGAGTCATCCAATCTTCTATTAATTTTGTGACTGAGAGCTTACTAGAATCTTTATGGGAAAAAATATATATGGATCAGCAGACATTACTGCATAAGTGAGATGATCTTGGTCAGAGCTGTGGTCCATGTTTTTAAAGTGCAAAACAAAAAGAAAAGGACTAAAATTTAGGCATTTTCAGCAAGCAGAAACTTCTTATACCAGACAAGTTCCAATGACAGTTACCCTGGCCAAATCCCAAAACATAGACTATTGACTTCAATAAATGTTGTGACAAAGCTGAATTATTAGTTGCAAAGCCAATCTATCAAACTTTGTATAATAATACAGCAGTTGCCTTTTTCTCATGTTAGTAGGTCCTGAGACCTAATCTCCTTTGTGTCACTTTATGATGATGAGCTATCAAGGCAATGCTTTTCATTTCTTCTTTTCTCATCTTCTCCTTCAAAATATCAATATCTTCCTTCTATGATCTTCTCCAATCTAAGATAACTCTTATAAGATTTCTCTAGAATTACATTCCTTCAGTTTGGCACAGTGATATGATAATTACAAATTCAGTCTATAGAACTGAGTTCAAATTCCATGATTTGTTTGGGACTCAAGGTCATAGCTAACAATTTTGTCATCTTTAAAATAAGCATAATACCTTTTTAATAGGAGAGTTATGAGTAGTAAATGAGATAATGTAGCAATTTTCAAGTATTTCTTTTTTAGCTTCAAAAACTTTTCTCAAATTAAAGCTTATGGTGAAGCCCAACATATGCAACAGATAATGTGGAGCTGTTCTTGAAACCATTTGGGTAGAGGAATGGGAGAGGAAATTTGAAAATCATTGTGATTATGTATATAAAGTTTCTAGCACTTGCCATATATAGCAGAAAATAAATTGGAGCAATTAGCATTGTTTGGCCATTCTCCTTTAAATCAGCTGAAAAGGAAACATGAATCATGGACCATTGGGAACAAGTTGAAAGCAAAATATCTTTTGGTCCACTTGCCTCACAATAACAAGTTTGTTCTGAGAAATGTCTTCAAATCTAATTTCTTCAAATCAAACTATAATTTTAGTGCACAATGGTAGTTTACTATTTAATAGAATTGTGTTGTAAGTTCAGTATCAGGAAAAATAGCCATTTCTAACTTGCCTTTTGTGTTAAAGAAACCATCAGGCATAGAGTGCCCTGGGCCAGTGTCAGGGGATCTGGTTTCTAGTCTGAATTCTTCTATCTACCTACTATGTTTGAATGTTTGTGTCCTCCTAAAATTAATATGTCAACTCTTAACTCCCATGATGATGTTATTGAGAGGTGTGGCCCTTAGGAGGTGATTAGGTAATAATGGCTTTGCCCTAACAAATGGGATTAGTGTCTTTATAAAAGAGGCCCTGAGGAAGCTTGTTAGGCCCTTTCACCATTCTACCATGTGAGGACACGTAGAAGACACCGTCTATGAGAAATGGGCCCTCATCAGACACTGAATCTGCTAGTGCCTTGATCCTTGACTTTCCAGCCTCCAGAACTGTCAGCAATAAATACCTGTTGTTTATAAATCACCCAGTCTAAGGTATTTCATTACAGCAGCCTAAACAGACTAAGACACTACCCAAATGAAAAATCCTTATAATTTCCAAGTTTATCATTTTTCTTGTAGCACAGGAACTGGCACACTCTTTCTGTAAAGGTCTGGGTACTAAATATTTTATGTTTTGTAGACTATAGAGCCTATGCTGCAACTACTCAACTGTTGTGGCACAGAAGCATCAATAGACAATGTATAAACAAATAATCATTGCTGTGTTCCAATAAAACTTTATTTATAAAAACAGGTGTTGAGCTTAATTTAGCCCAGCAGTCCCCAACCTTTTTGGCACCAGGGACTGTTTTCATGAAAGATAATTTTTCCACAGACTGGGCAGGGAGATGGTTTCGGGATGATTCAAGTACATTTATTGTGCACTTTATTTCTATTATTATATTGTAATAGATAATGAAATAATTATATAACTCACTATAGGTTGAGGGCCCTTGATTTAGCTCATTAACTATAGTTTTACAAACCTGCCCTAGAAAATAATAGGTTGAACCAGATTACTAATTTCAAATCTGTTTAGGCATCAGGACAATTTCGGGGAGTTTTTGTAAAATACAGATTTCTTGCCTCCACCCCTGTCTGCTGAATGAAAATCTGTAGGTCTAAGGCCCAAGATCATGAAGTAATTAAGACAAAGGTGTGCAGATATTTGACAATTACTGGACTGAATGATTTCTAAAGCCTCCCCCAATTCTTTCTTTGATGAATAGGGATTCTCAACCAGGGTGTTTGATCAAAGTCTGCTATACCTAGTAATATAAAATATATTGAAATAATTTGCTGCTTTTAATGAGAGAAACTTTGAGAATAGTTTATCAGTAGGAAAAGATAAATAAATTATGTAAGAAACATCTGTAGAAGACATGCATGGACATATTATAAATATTAATACTCTTACAAAAGCACAGGGGTCCTTGGGTTTTAATTTCTAAAGGACTGACAGCAGTGGCTCGCAATCTTTTTGGTATATTTTGCATTTTGAATGCACTATTTATTTTATCCATATTCAATTTTGTAGCATCTTTTAATGGTCATTTGGAATATATTGATTCATTGAGTTAGATCAGATCTTCTAAATGTGGACACCTTTCATTATACAATATTAAAAATCACTTTCATTCATTAGTATCACCATCAATCTCATGAGAAAAGTTTTCAAAAATGGTGGATACGAATTTTCCAAAATACGTTTTACTCGAAAGCACAAATTTTATCATTGGCAGCAAATACTCTCTGTTGTTTTCTTTGTTGTGAAAATCTCATTTCATTTTTTTAAAAAAAATATGCCAATACCTAAGTGTAAATAAACATACTTTTTCAGTATTTCAGATAAAAATGGTGTTCCATGAAAAATTTGGCCTGTTCAGTTAGCAGCTCAATCACAAAAGTACTTTTCTTTCAGATAATCAAAATACTGTTATATGCAGTAGTAGTGCTCTATTCATAACTCCCATTTTTCACACAAAATATTAAAAAGGTGGGTACTAAAGGATTGGGATTTCATGAAATTAATAATTTTGACTACTTCAATCAGGGATATTCTTAAGTAAAACTGGGCTTTTCCTTTCGTAAAAAAATTACCAGCGTTGGGCAATGATAAAAATATTAATAATAACTACTGGAATATTTTGGTGATACTGCTTCAATTTGTATTCAGTATCCAGCAGTTTTCACCACCATTGCTTTTGCACAGTCAGTAAAAATGTCAACACACTAAAAAAAGGAAAAGATGTCTTAGTATTATTGCGAAATAGTTTTGATAACACAGAGCCCTTGAAAGGGAGCTCAGGGACTCTCAGTGGTCAGTGGAAAAGTCTTCCATAAAAACTACTCTAGAGAAGATTTACTTCAAAATATATTCTGTGGGGCACTAGTTTGTTTTCAGTTGTTTCACAATAAATCCCTTATCTTGAAAATTCATAATGCATATTAGCATATTATTAGAAGATCTGAAAAATCTTATAGTAAGAAAAGGCCTATAAAAATTTATTAAAATGTACATGAACATCAAAAAAAAATTTCTTTCTCCATACCAATACTTACAGAAATACTGATCTGTGGCACACAAACTGGTCCAAAATTTAGATCTTTTAAATATATATATAAAATAGGCCCAGTTCTTCAATAAAAATATGACTAGAGTTGTAATAATGTGCTGAAACTTTTTCTCTGTCTTGTTGGGCAAAACTGTTTTCAAACAATTTGCTCCTTGAGGTCATCATACATGTATTTTGGAGGAGGGATGAAAGCAAAGACAGTGTCAAACTGAGCCAGAGATACACAAGGCAATTAAATAATATTGCAATACTTCCCTGGCTCAATTATCTTATAAAAATCACAGTTCTGGGAGGGTATGGTTGCCCTTTGGGGGTCAACTCCATAGGTTAGACACAATTCCAAATATCTTTCATTTATCTAACAGACAGGGTCATATTGGAACCTTTTCAACCCCGCGAAACTGAAAATACTAAGACCCCTCTTCCTCTAAACCCCCATGTTTAATTTTTCAAAAGAAAATATTAAAGTATAAAGTCAAGAAATCTAACAGTGTTGATTTTTTCATAATGTCTTCAGCCATAAATTTATCAAAATATTTGTGCATACTTCCAGTTTGAGATGGTACCTCATGAAATAATGAATTCCTATTCAATATATTCTGTAAATTAGGTTTTCATTGTCCTAAATTTTTCTCCTCCTAGAGTTAAGTAAAATCCCAGATACTAATATACTGGGATTTGATGAATAAATCCTTCCTTGTTAGTAATCAAACCAAACTAAATCTTTGTTTTAAACCTTAATAACTTTTGCCCAAAATGCTCCTTTTCATTTTAAGTGATGGATTCTCTCTAATTAGAGCAATTTGCAAATGGAACACTCTTTCAAGCAACTTCTAGAGAGTTGCTAAAGGGGATTTTAGGTATTTGAGTCAATGAATAATTTGATAATTTCCCATATAAACAAGACGTTAACTCACTTCTTCATGGAAAAGGAGAAACGAAAACCAAATAAAGTGAAAGTTACTCTGGTTCAGGAAACAGACACTGAGGGCTTTTATATGATTTTCTTCTTTTACATTTTCTATTATATATTTCTCCCTCAAAATATTTTCTCTTTTCCTTGCTCTTCTTCTGTTTGTAAATAAAGGAAGTTGGAGCTTTACTTCCTAAAAGTAATACAGTATTTTAATTAGGTCAAACTGGGAGAAGATAAAGAGCCTTGAAAGATAAGCACACTGGTCCAATCATCAGGGAGGGTTTTATGACTGAAAACTGATATTCTTCCAGGGTGAATTGATAAAAGATTTATTTTTAAGGTACAAATTCATAGCCTAGAAATCTAGTTCTTTGAAAAATTATCCGTAAGTACTTTTAATGCAATGGTTTGTGTTATTTACATGTAACTATTTTAGTAGGCACTATTTCAACAAATAGGTACAAATTCATGTATACCATCCCTGAGGACTTGAACAGAGTCTCTGTCAAATCTCTAGCAAACCAAGTGTAGTGTAGTTCTAAACAACTGGTAGCAGTTTATATGAACATCAAAGTCTTTCTTTTAGGAGTGAATTATTCTATTTTCAGTCCAAATTAAAAAACATTCATTAAGTCTATTGTGTTCAAGACATTATGTTAAGCATGATTTAGGAGCAAAGGTACAAACATATAGCTTCAGCTATAACAAATTACTTGTCCTTCCCCACACTCACTAGACTGTTCCATGCTTCCTTGCCTTTACTTTCAATACTCCCTCTTTTTAGAATGTCCACTCTCCCCAAACTTCCCTTTCAAACAAGAAGATACTTTTATTAAAACAAAATGTTAAGAGATACAGCTAAAGCATGTCCCATATCATCCCTTCCACGCCTCATCCCTCCCTTCCTTTCTCCCCCTTCCCTCCCTATTCCCCTTCCTCTCTCTCACTCATTCCAGAAGTAAACATTGTCCTATATTTTAGTGTGTATCACACCCATTTGTGCTAGGCAATCTGTAAGATGGTGCCAATGATTCCTTCTTTCTGGTATTCATGATGTAGTGTAATCCCTCCCCTTCAGTGTGGACTGGACTAAGCGACTGACTTCTAATAAGTAGAATATGGCAAAAGTGATGAAAAGTCATCCAAGATGAGGTTACAAAAAGACTGTGGCTTCCATCTTGAGCACTCTCAATCTCACTTGGATAATTTGTTCTGGAGAAGCCAGTTGCCATGTTGTGAGCAACCCTATGGTAAGGCACCGATAGCATGGCTAGGAACTGAGGCCCTTAGTCTAACAACCTGTGAGGAACTAAAGCTTGCCAACAACTGCAGAATGAACTTAGAAGTGGATCTTTGAGCTTCAGTAGAGTCTTGAGTGCAACCCTTGCTCACACCTTGAACCATAATCATCAAGTTGACCTGCATCTAGATTCCCAACCCACAAAAACTGTAATATAGTAAGTGTGCATTGGTTTAGATAGCTAAGTTTTAAGGTAATTTATTATATGGAAATATAAATAATATACCATCTATGTATTCATATTTTTTACTATATTTGTACATACACATTAAAGTGTAGCATTATTTTGTGGATTTTAAAATATACTGAACAAAATTTTGTACAAGTTTTCTATTAGACAATATTTTTTGAGCTTTATTTGTGTTGGTATATGTGCAGGTAGGTACACATTACTCATTTAACTGCTGCACAGTTAAATACTGCTGCACAGTATTTTATATTATGATGAAATCATTTATTTTGTCAGTATCTCATTGAGGAAAAGATGGATTTCTTATGCATTATCACTGCACTGCAAGGAGTATCTGTGTACAAAAATCCATTTGCATATGCTTATGAGTTTCTCCTTAAAGTGTTATTGCTGTGTCACAAGGTACATGCATTCCAACCTTATAGATAATGCAAGATTGCTCTTAAGAGTGGTTGCATCAACACTACTTTTACTAGTGTTGAATAAGAGTTTCCATTTCCCCACATTCCCTACAAATGGTGTTATCAGAAGAATCAGTTGGAACTCAGAAATAGATGTGCATAGTCAAATTAAGATAATTCAAGGAAAGTTTAATAAAAAGATTATCATTAAGTGGTGTACGCAGGGTGCAGGGAGACCACATGGGATCGTGTGGTATCCCAGAACTGTGACCATTCTTGTAACCATACCTATGTAATGAGAGGAGAACATACTCACTAGAACAAGGAAAGAAGAAAGTCCTAAATGAGAATTGCCTTGAGAGAAGCTATCAAGTTTTGTCAAAAAATGCAGCTCAGCCAGACAACTCCACAGGGATTGACCCAGGGAAATTAATGACCAGATGTCATTCTCTTCTTTCCTTTTCTCGAACCTCTTTTCAAGGCTCCTTATAGGCCCAAATCAACAGGAGCAGGAGGGCAAGGAAGCCTACTAACATAGTTCATACAGTTAAGCCTCCTGGGGCAGGATGGAGAGTGTATCTCTAGGGGCAAACAGAATATACAACAAATCCATTGTTCTTGCACATCAGCATCATCTGCTCTTGTCCTTCGTCCAGATGAAAAATATGTGTCTCCACATAGGGAACACATAAAATCCTATCATCTAACTTAACATTGTGGTACAATATTAAGGTTGTTATACTCCCACCTGAAACCAAGAATTTTAGCTGCCACCTATGTTCTTCATATAAGGTACTGAGAATGATTTGAGTACTTGTGATACTACCATCATGGCCTGAATGTTTGTGTCCCCTGAAAACTCATATGTTGAAATCCTAAGTCCCAAGGTAATGGTATTAGGAGGTTTGGCCTTTGGGGAGATGATTAGGATATGAGGGTGGAGCCCTCATGAATGGAATTAGTGCCCTTAAAAAAGAGACCCCTGAGAGCTGTCTTGTGTGTTTCACCATGCGAGGATGCAGGAAGAAGGCCCCACCTATGAACCAGAAAACAGGCTCTCACCAGGCACTGAATCTGCCACTACCTTGAACTTGGACTTCCCAGCTTCTAGAATTGTGAAAAATCAATTTCTGTTGTTTATAAGCTACCAATTCTATAATATTTTGTTATAACAGTCCAAATGGACTAAGTACCAATGATTCCCTGGGTGCCATTTCTCCTCAGCAAAGAAATTGTTCCTCCATTCCTCAAATATGTAAATAATTCAATTCTAGAATCCTACTTTGGGAGTGTTTCCTGGATTTACTTTAATACCAGTTACTGTCTCAGTCAAGGACCCAGCAAAAAGCAGATGACACTCAAATAAGAATAATACAGAAATTTATTTACAAAGATTGAGCATAGTGTAGTATAAACAAAACAGAGATAGTGCAGTATCCCGGGACAGTTATCCTCCCTAGGTCCTAAGGGATAATGGAAGAGAGTCATAACAGAAACTCAGGAGAAAAATATAAAGAGATAGCTGTTTTGAGAGGAGTTTTGGTCTTTATTCAAGAGATGAGATCATCCAGAGGCAACACATAAGGAAGGAACCAAGAAAATAAATACCCTGATTTAACTTTCCTCCTTCCCTCTAATCTTCTGCTGAATCCAATGAGGAGCAAAAGGACAACTCCCACTGATGTAATCAATACAGGTGAGGATCCTAGAGCAAGGAGGAGAGTGCATTTATATGGGAAAAACTGAATGTATTTGGTTCATTAGACTTTTTGATATTTGCCAATCAGATGGGTTTAACACGATATTGCTGCTTTAATATTTACCTTATTCCTAGTAATTCATACAGAAGATTTTCACATGTTTTATGGACATTCAAGTGTGCTTATCTGTGAACTTCCTATTTATTTTCTTTGTTCATTTTTCTGTTGTTTTCTCCTTTTATTAACTTCAAGACTCATTCATACATAACTTTAAATATTTTCATGACTTCTTATCTACCTGGAAAGAATTCCCTACCTCCTTTGTAGTCCACTATAACATTTCAATGCAAAGCAGTAGCTTAGAACCTATAGAACATGATTTAGTTTATCGGGTGAAACCTCTATCCCCCAAATAGCACCTTATACAGTAACTAGAATCTAGTAGATTGTCACTAAATATCATAATAAATGAATCATCTACAAATAGTCTCAGGGTATTTACTCTTCTGGTTCCCTGAAACTTAGAACTGAGGAGCTAGAGATAAATATTTTGAAGTCTAGCTATTTTTAGGTCTTATTTAATAATTGAACTTGTGAACACTGAACCAAGAACAATGTCCAAAAATGGGAAATACCTATACTCCAATGCCAGTAAGAGGAAGAATGAATAAAAGAACAAAAGAACATGGAAATTAAAAAAAGAAGAAGAAATAGAAAGTATACTATCATAGAAGTCAGATGACAGGGGATGAGAGAGGCAGAAGAGAAGAAGGAGGAGAGGAAGAAAAGGGAGGAAGAAGAAAAAGAATGAGGAGGAGGGAAAGAGGGAGAAGTTGTTACCAATGTCAAATACCGCATATACTCTCTACTTATATAGTCCTTATGATCAGCCATCCCACTCAAAAGGAGGTCATTCTGAGAAAATAAGTCTACATAACTACAGAGAAAACTCATGACAGCTACCTAAAGTGCTGAACCCAGATATTCATGTATAAATATGAATAAACAGCCACGTTAATTAGACTGGGATTAAAAAAAAGCATGAGAATAGAAAACAAGGACAAAAATAAACACTAAACCCAAATGACTGTAAAGGAAATAGGCAGTTCAGAAAATAAGGCTTTCTTTTTCAATTCATAAAATAAGAAGGTTTTCCTTTTCATTTTTCTATTGCAAAAATCAGTTAATGTAATCCATACAAAGTAATGAATAAAACATATGAATAGTTTAAAAGTAATTAAAAAGCAAATTCCTATGTTATCACTACCCAGGTCAAGAAATAAAACATTGCCAGCACCCTAGAATGCCCTGCCCATCCCATCTCACTGTCTGCCCCTCGCCCCCCACCTTGGAAATATAACAAATCCTCATTCTTTTGATTATCATGGTTTGCTTTTCTTTGTATATTACCATATATTATTGATTCTTAAACATCATTGTTTAGCTTGCTTTTTGTTCCTAAACTTTATATAAATGGAATAATAGTATATACATTATTTGGTGTCTTACTTCTTGAACATTATATCTGGGAAATTGATTCCCATTGCTAAAGGTAGTAGTAGTTATACATTTTCTTTCCTACACAATATTAAAGTATATGAATATATCATGATATATTTATCTACTCTAATATTGATAGACTTGTAGATAATTCCTCTCATTTCTTACGTTGCCTTTCTATTCTGTTGGCTGTTCCCTATGATGTGAAGAAGTTTTCAAGTTTGATGTCCAATTTGTATATTTTTGTTATTGTTGCCTGTGCTTTTGGTGTCATGTCTAAGAACTTACTGCCAAATACAATGTCAGGATTTTTCCCCTATGTTTCTTCTAGAAATCTTATAATTTTATTTCTTACATTTGAGTGTATAATCCACTTTGAGTTAATTTTTGTAAATGGTATAAGGTAAGGGTCCAATTTCATTTTTTTTTTGTATATGTACATCCAGTTTTTCCAAAACCATTTGTTGAAGATATTGTCTTCTCCTCATTAAGTGGTTTTAGCTCCCTTGCAAAGATCATTTGGCTATGCAAATGCTAATTCTGGGCTCACTACTCTGATAAGTACACATAGGTCTATATGTTTGTCTTTATGAAAGTACCACAATATTTTAATTACCATAGTTTTGCAATATGTTTTGAAATCAGGAGTTATGAAGCGTCAAACTCTGTTTAACTTTTTCAAGATTGTTCTGGATATTCAGGGGTCCCTTGATATTCCATATGAATTTTAGGATAATTTTTCTGTATCTGTAAAGACTATTGATAGGGATTACACTGAATATGTAGATCATTTGGGGTAACATGGACATTTTAATGATATTAAGTCTTCTGATCTAGAAACGTGATGTTTTTCCATTTATTTGTGTCTTCTAATTTCTTTCAGAAATGTTTTATGGTTTTCAGTGTATAGTCTTTCATTTCCTTGGTTAAGTTTATTCACAGTATTTTGTTCTTTTTGATGCTATTGTAAAAGGCATTTTCTTAATTTCCTTTACAGATTGTTCATTGTCAGTGTATGGAAACATAACTGATTTTTTGTGTGTATTTATCCTGCATATTGTGACTTTGCTGAATTTGTTTATTAGTTCTGACAGGTTTTTTTTTTTGAGAGCCTATAAGGTTTTATACCAAAATCATCATATCATCTACAAACAAAGATGAGTTTACTTCCTCTTTTCAAATTTGGGTGGCTTATTTTGCCTTTTTTGCCTAACTGCTCTGGGTAGGACTTCTAGTTCTATAGAAGTGGTGAGACTGAGTATCCTAGGCCTTATTCCTGATATTAAAGGAAATATTTTCAGTTTTTCACCATTGAGTATGAGGTTAGCTATGGGCTCTTCATATATGGCCTTTATTATATTGAGTTAGTTTCCTTCTATTCCTGGTTTCTCGAGTGTTTTTATCATGAAGGGGTATTGAATTTGTCAATTACTTTTTCTACATTGATTGAAATAATCATGTGGTTTTTGTCCTTCATTCTGGTAATGTGGTATATTATACTGATTTTCACATGATGAACCATTCATGAATTTCAAGAATACACCCCATTTGGTGTTGGCATGTAATACTTTTAAGGTGCTATTGAATTTGGTTTGCTCATATTTTGTGGAGGACTTTTGCATCAGTATTTATCATGGATATTGGTCTGTAGTTTTCTTTTCCTATGCATATTGTCTTTCTCTGGCTTTGGTATCAAAGTAAAGTCAGCATCACAAAATGAGTTTGGAATTGTTCCCCTCTCTTCACTTTTTTAAAGATCCTAAGAAGAGTTGGTGTTAATTCTTCTTTGAATGTTTGGTAGAATTTAACAAGGAAAGCATCTGATCCTGGGCTTTTCTATTTTGTGAAATTTTTGATCATGGATTCAATCTCCTTCCCTAGTATAGATCTGTTCAGAATTTTTATTTCATCATGTTTCAGTCTTGCAGTTCAGATATTTCTAGAAATTTATTCATTTCTTCTAAGTTGTCTAATTTGTTGGTCTATAATTGTTCATAGTAGTCTTCTAGAATCCTTTTTTATTTCTGGTACATCAGTTGTAATATCCCCTATTTCTGTTTTGAATTTAGTTATTTGAGTCTTCTTTCTTTCTTAGTCAAGTTAAGAGTTTCTCAATTTTGTTAGTCTTTTAGAGAAACCAATTCTTAGTTTTGTTGATATTTTCTATTTCATTTACCTATGCTTTATTATCTTATTCTTTCTGCTAACTTTGAGTTTAACTTATTATTTTTCTAGTTCCTTGAGGTGAAATCTTAGGTTGTTGCTTTGAGATCTTCCTTTTTTAATGTAAGTACTTACCACTATAAACCTCCCTTTTAGTACTGCTTTTTCTACATCCCATAAGTTCTGGTATGTTTTGTTTTCATTTTCATTGTATCAATATATTTTCTAATTTTCCTTGTGATTTCTTTTCTGACTCATTGGTTGTTTAAGAGTTTATTGTTTAATTTTCAAATATATGTAGATTTTCCAGTTTCCCTTCTGATATTGATTTATATCTTCATTTTCATTCCATCATGGTTGGAAAAGACACTTGGGATGATTTCAATCTTCTTAATTTTGAGTGGGTCTTATATGTGGCCTAACATTCTGGAGAATATTCCATGTGCTCTTAAGAAGAATGTGTAACCTGTAGTTGATTGGTAGATTATTCTGTATATGTCTGTTAGGTTCAATTGATTTATAGTATTTTTTAAGTCCTCTGTATGGATATATATCCACCATGCTCTTTTGGTTATCTTTTGCATGGAATATCTTTTCTCTAGCCTTTCATTTTCAGGCTATATATGTTCTTAGATCTAATGTGAGTCTTGTACACAACATATATTTGGGTCTTTTGTTTCTATTCATTTATCTAATGTATGTCTACTGATTTAGGAGTTTAATTATTTTCATTTAAAATAATTACTTATAAGGAAGGTTTTCCTATTGCCATTTTATTAATTATTTCTTGTATGTCTTGTAACTATTTTGTCCCTCTTTTACTCTCTTCCTGCCTTCTTTCTTTCATTGATTTTTGGAGTAACATGCTTTGATTTCTTCTTCATCTCCTTTTATGTATATTTTATAGATAAGTTATTTGTGGTTAATCATGGGATTAGATAAAATATCTTAAAGTAACAATAATCTATTTTAAGCTAATAACAAACTCAATTTCATAGAAAAACTACTCCTTTGCATCTCTTCCTCTCCCCCACTTTATATTACTGATAATACAAATTATATCTTATATATTGTATATCCATTAACAGATTTATAGTAATTTTAATGTTTTTGTCTTTTAAATTAATTCTACATAGAAATTAAAAATGCTTTATGCAGTAGCATTACAATAATAAAGGATTTTATAGGTGTCTATATATTTACCTCTGCCAGAGAGCTTTATATTTTCAGATACTTTTTTGGTGTTGCCTATCATCCTTTTGTTTCATATTGAAGGGATCCCTTTAGCATTTCTTCTAGAGCAGATATAGTAGTAGTGAATTACCTAAGCTTTTGTTTATTTGGGGAAGTCTTAATTTTGTCTTCATTTTTGCAGGACAGTTTTATCAGATACACTATTCTTGGTTGATGGTTGTTTTTTTTTTTCTCATTCAGCACTTAGAATATATCATCCCACTCCTTTCTGGCTTATAATGTTGCTACTGAGAAATCCACTGATAATCTTATTAAAGCCCTTTTATACATGAAAAGTCCTTTACTCTTGCTACTTTCAGGATTCTGCCTGTCTTCAACTTTTGACATTTGATTATAACGTTTCTTAATGTGATTCCCTTTGGAATTATCCTCATAGTCTATTGAAATTCTTGAATCTGTATGTCCATTTCATTCATCAGATTTGGACAGTCTGTGGTCATTATTTCTTCAAATATGCTCTGGTCTTTAATCTCACTCTTCTTCTTTGGGATTTCCATAATGCCCATATTGGTCTACTTGATGTTGTCCTATAAGTCCCTTAGACTCCTATCTTATTCAATTTTGTGTTGCTATAATAGAATACTTGAGACTGGGTAATTCCAAAACAACAGTTTATTTGTTTCATGATTCTGGAGGCTGGCAAGTTCAAGATCATAGTACCAGCATGTGGTGAGGACCTCCATGTTGCATTATGCCATGTTGGAAGACAAAAGGGGAAGAAAGCATGACAGCAAGAGAGCTCAAGGAGCCCAAACTCACTTTTATTACAAGTCCACTCTGATGATAACTAACTGACTCCAATGTTAACAACATTAATCCATTCATAAGGACAGAATCCATATAACCTCATCACCTCTTATTAGGTCCTACCTCCTAACACTGTTGCATTACTGATTAAGTTTCTAATACATGAATTTTAGGGCACATATTCAAACTGTAGAAGCTCCCTTAATTTTCTTAATTTTTTTTTCTTGTTGCTCCTCTGCCTCAATAATTTCAAATGACCTGTCTTCTAGTTCACCAATTCTTTCTTTTGTTTGATAAAGCCTACTGTTGAGTCCCTCTAGTGAATCTTTCAATTTAGTTTGTACTCTGCATCTTCAGTATTTCTGTTTGGTTCTTTTTTATATCTATTTCATGATAATCTCATTTTGTTCACAAAGAGATACTTTCTCTATCATGTTCACTTAAGCACTATTCACAACAGCCAAGAGGTGTAAATAACCTAAATAACCATCAATGGATGAACAGATAATGAAAATATGGTACATGTAAACAATGTAATATTATTCAGTCATAAAAAGGAAATCCTATCATATGCTACAACTTTGATGAACCTGGAGGTCATTATGTTCAGTGAAATAAGTAAGTCACAGAAGAACACATACTGCATGATTCCACTTATATGAAATACCTAAAACAGTCAAATTCATCAAATCAGAAAGTAGAATGGTAGTTACCAGGCAATATAGGTCAGAGAAAATGTTGAGTTGCTGTTCAATAAGTAGAAAGTATCAGTCACAAATGACAAATTTCCAGAGATATGATGTACAACACTGTGAGTATATTTAGCACCACTATACACTTAAAAATTTGTTATGAGGGTAGATCTCATATGTTTACCATAATTTTTAAAAAAAGAATTCATCACACTGTGGTGCATGTGATACACTACCTAAAGACACATACCTAAAGACACAAACAAGATGTTTGTAGAATACTAGTTATTTGTTGCAACATTATGGTGTAATTTCAGTGAATAAATATGTTCAACACACTGTGCTATATGTAAAATACTCTGAAAAGACACATACAAAACAGAGGTTCAAGAGTGCAAGATTTTCACTGCATCCAGATAGTATTATTTCAAAGAATTAATATTTTCATGACACTGTGGTACATATAATACACCATGTAAAGACACATGTATAAAAGCTGTTTCTAAGATTTCTGGCTGTGAATGTGAATAATGATAGTGTTATTTCTTCATTAATTCATCACGTTGCAGTACATGAAATACTGTATATAAAGATTCATGTATGAAAGATGTTTCTAACAGTGCTAGTTGTTCTTCACATCACAACAGTGCTATTTTGGTGAATCAAATGTGGTCACCACACTGTAGTGCACGTAATATACTTTGTGAAGACACAGGTATAAAAAATAATTCTAGCTGATGACATGATATGATATCTAGAAAACCCCATGGATTCAACCAAGAGGCTCCTGGAATTGATAAATGAACTCAGCAAAGTCTCAGGATATAAAATCAATACACACAAATCAGAGGCTTTCATATACGCCAACAGCAGTCATACCAAGAGCCAAATCAAAGGCTCAATTCCCTTCACGGTATCAACAAAGAAAAGAAAGTATCTAGGAATATATTTAACTAAGGAGGTAAAAGACCTCTACAGGAAGAACTATGAAACATTGAGGAAGGAAATAGCCAAGGACGTAAACAGGTGGAAAACCATACCATGCTCGTGGGTTGGCAGAATCAACATCATTAAGATGTCCATACTACCCAAAGTGATCTACAGATTCAATGTAATACCTATTAAAATACAAACATCATTCTTCACAGATGTAGAAAAATTGATTTTACGCTTTGTATGGAACCAGCAAAAACAATTCTAGGCAACAAAAACAAAATGGGAGGTATCAACTTACCAGACTTCAAACTTTATTATAAGGTTGTAGTAACCAAAACAGCTTGGTACTGGCACAAAAATAGAGCCATTGACCAGTGGAACAGAACTGAGAACCCAGATATAAAACCGTCCTCATATAGCCACCTAATCTTTGACAAAGCAGATAAAAACACACACTGGGGAAAAGAACCCTTATTCAATAAATGGTGCTGGGAAAACTGGATAGCCACATGTAGAATACTGAACCAGGATCCACACCTTTCACCTCTCACAAAAATCAACTCACGTTGGATAGCAGATTTAAACTTAAGGAGTGAAACTATTAGACTTCTAGAGGAAGATGTTGGAAATACTCTTCTAGACATTGACCTAGGCAAAGAATTTATGAAGACGACCCCAAAGGCAATCACAGCAACAACCAAAATAAATAAATGGGACCTGGTCAAATTAAAAAGCTTCTGCACAGCCAAAGAAACTGTCACAAGAGCAAACAGACAACCTACAGAATGGAAGAAAATTTTTGCATGTTACAAATCCGATAAAGGGCTGATAACCAGAATCTACTTAGCACTCAGGAAAATCAATAAGAAAAAATCAAATGACCCTATCAAAAAGTGGGCAAAGGACATCAGCAGAAACTTTTCAAAAGACAGAATAATGGCCAAAAAACATAAGAAAAAATGCTCAACATCTCTAATCATCAAGGAAATGCAAATTAAAACCACAATGAGATATCACTTATCTCCAGTGAGACAGGCCTTTATCAAAAAGTCCCAAAACAATAAATGTTGGCATGGATGCGGAGAGATAGGAACATTCATGCGCTGTTGGTGGGACTGCAAACTAGTGCAACCTCTGTGGAAAGCAATATGGACATATCTTAAAGAAATACAAGTAGAAGTACCATTCAATCCAGCAATCCCATTACGGGGCATCTACCCAAAAGAGCAAATGATACTGTATAAAAAAGACCTGCACCCGAATGTTTATAGCAGCACAATTCACAATTGCAAAGATGTGGAAACAACCCAAGTGTCCATCAATACATGAGTGGATTAATAAAATGTGGTATATGTATACCACAGAGTACTATTCAGCTTTAAGAAACAATGGTGATCTAGCACCTCTTGCATTATCCTGGATAGAGCTGGAACGCATTCTACTAAGTGAGGTATCCCAAGAATGGAAAAACAAGCACCACATTTACTCGCCATCAAATTGGTATTAACTGATCGACACATAAGTGCACATATAAGAATAACATCGATTGGATGTTGGGCAGGGGGGAGCGGGGAGAGGGAAGGAGGGAAAGGGGACAGGTATATGCATACACAAAGCGGGCACTGTGCACCTTTCAACCGATGGACACGCTTAAAACTGGGACTTGGGGGGAGGGGGGCCAAGGGCAACATATATAACCTAAACACCTGTACCCTATAATATGCTGAAATAAAAAAAATTAAATACATGAATTTAATT
>CAUYSK010099491.1:0-11822 GCA_963575035.1 Avahi laniger
AAAAAAAAAAGCGAAGGCAAAAAGATACGATAGAGAATTTGAGGAGAGCGTAAGTTATATAAAGGTCTTATACAGCAATGTGAGAAATTTCAGACTTATCCTGTAGCCTGGACAGGAGCCACAGAATCACCTGAACTAGGATATAACATGTAAATCAATGGTTTTCAAGACATACATATAAAACAGCTAAAGAATAGAGTATAATTTAAAGGAAAATGGTGGATTATATGATGCAAAATAATTATTGTAGTAATTCAGATTCAAGATCCCTACATCATGGGCTGGATTTGTCACTGGAGGCCTTATGTTGGTGGGATTCATATATTAAAAGTGGAGTTGTAACTTGGTATTTTCTCTCATTTTCTGTGAGTAAAGAAGATGCTTCAGAGAGCTAGCCATTTGAGCAAATACACTCAATGGATATTTTAAAGCAATGTTTTTCCAGTTTTAATGTAGATATGGATTTCTTGGGGTTCTTGTTAAAATGCAGGTTCTGATTCACCGGTTGGGTGCAGCATAGGATTCTGCTTTCTCACAAACTTCCAGATAATTTAAGTGAAGCGATGGGGTCTATAAGTGATTTCAGCTACTGATTCGTGGACTATACTTAGAGGAGAAAGGTGCCAGCCCATGCCTCCACCTGTGAGACTGATTGACGTGACTATTGGACAGTCTCCCTGGTATGTCACTCACCAGCATAGTCATTAAAGATAGCCAAAATGAATTGATAGGCCACGCTTTAATCATCCTGATCCAACAAATACAATTATTAAGTAAAGAGAGGAATCTCCAGGATAGTTTTATGAACACCACACATAAAACATGCTGTCTCTCTCTCTGTCTGTCTGTCTGTCTCTCTCTTTCTCTTTCTCTCTCACACACACACACATGTACACACATACACACACACACAAATGCAGACATAAAATTCATATTTATTAAATATGGCCTTAGGATGAATGAAGAGTAGTCCAGCAAGTGAATTTATTTTGAATCCTTTATTTACTATTTATACTACCCATTTGTAAAATTCATTCATAAAATATTATATCTGTAGTATTTACATCCATCAGTCTCTTACCTGTTGTGATGATTAATTTAATGTGTCAACTTGGCTGGACCATGGTGCCCAGATATTTGGTCAAACATTATTCTGGATGTTTCTATAAGGGTATATTTGAATGAGAATAACATTTACATTGGTGAACTTTGAGTAGAGAAGATTGCCCTCACTAATGTGGGTGGGCCTCATCCAGGCAACTTAGGGCCTGAATAGAACAAAATGCTGAGCTCCTCCAAGAAGAAGGAATTCCGCTAGCAGACAGTCTTTGGACTTGAACTGCAACACTGTTTGTTCCCTGGTCTCCAGCCTGCCAGCCTACCTTGAATATTTTGAACTTCATAATGGTAGGAACCAATTCCCTAAAATAAATCTCTGTATCTACACACATCTTATTGGTTCTATTTCTCTGGAAAACCCTAACTAATACACCCACCTATGGAAAACTGGGCTTTGCTATATGGGTCTTTGTATGCTTCTAGCCACCAAAGGATGGGATTCTTAACTTCTTCTCTTAGGCTTAGCCTTTAAACATACCCCACAGTCAGTCTTTCAATGCAGGATAATGAAGAAGCTTAAAATTAGGGATCACTGATCAGCATGCCTCTAAACATGTTATCCACTCAGCCCGGCACAGACTTCTTTCATTGCCTGACAATACCCTCCTGCGCCAGTAAGAACCTGTTTAAATGTTACTGTCTCTTCTAGGTAAGTCAGTCATTCCTTCCTTCTCTGTAGCGTGAACTCTGTAGTAGTGGTATTATCCATTTACACATTGTTTGCCCCGTGTTGACTCCCTCAAGGGCAGGAACTAATTCTTACTTATTTTTGTACTAGACCCAAGGGGCTAGCACAGTATTCACCACATGAAGGAGCTTAATTTCCTCTTGGTTCAATTATCGATTAATAATTCTGGGCACTGTTCCACTTCCCTCCCCCTTTGAGCAAAAAATATCTTGCATTCTATCAATAGCCATCAACCTGGAATAGGTCATTGTGACATTCAATTAAGTTATTCTCCTTCCAGGTGTGAATTTTAAGTATAAATTTGGCTACACACCAGAACTCAACTGGATTAAACTGAAGAGGTCAAGGGCAAATGCTTTATCATAAAAGTTATCCTGAGTGCCAGAAATAGCAATAACTGGAAAGAAAAGATTCAATAAGCTTATCCATCATCTAAAACCTAAAGTTCTATAGTTCAAAGGATCAAAAATGATTAGAAAGCCATAAAGCCCACATGCACTGTACTATTAAGCAATTCATGTTCTTTATTCTTGTCTATATACAATGTCTTGCCCTCTCAACTAAATTTTAGGCTGCCAGTCAGAGAAAGCCTTACTTCTAAGTTTCAGTTTCAGAAACTTGTGTGTTCATCAAGGACAGAAATCATGGCATACGTGTCTTTTCTCCCTCCCAAGGACCTCACAGAGGGGCTACTTACCACATGTGAGGCCCTCCCTGATATTTGTTGATTGACTACTGAAAAAGCCAAATCTGTGCTAAGTAGTATCACCACAAGAAATTATGATTCTCTCACTACATCTTTATTTTAAAAAATCATCAAGTGTGGATTTTGTTGTTATTGAGAAAGTTGCTCAAGGAAAAATATGGATAAGAATTTCCAGTTCAAAGTGAATTGTCTGCTTTCCCAGAAAGCAGAGGTTCAACCAGAGACAGTAAAATTTGTGACCTTGGTAGGTAAAATTTAGTCAGTTTCATTAGGAGAGGTTCTAGCTAGCTTAGGCACTTTATACTAAATGATGCTGATAATCAACTTACTGGTGATAAGATTTGGGGAATTTTTTGCTTTTTGAGATAGGATCTTACTCTGTCTCCAGGGCTAGAGTGCAGTGGCATCATCATAGCTCACTGCAACTTCAAAATCCTCCTGTCTGAGCCTCCTGAGTAGCTGGGACTACAGGTGCATGCCACCATATCTGGCTAATTTTTTTTTATTTTTTGTAAAAATGGGGTCTCCCTATGCTGCCCAAGCTGGTCTTGAACTCCTGGCCTCAAGTGATTGTCCTGCCTCAGCCTCCTAAATTCTGGGATTATAGGCATGAACCACTGTGCCCAGCAATCTGGGGATTTTATGATTTCTCAAATCTTAAGAGTGTAGGCACTCAAGTCCACAGTGCCAACTGAGCCCAACTGTCCAGCCATACTAGTCCCGGGGACCAGAACTGTGAGTGGAGAAACCATCTGGGCATAGCTCCAGCCTTAGCTGACAACTGAAGGTGACCACGTGAGAGACCTCTAAGCAAGAACCAGTCGACCATAGAACCATAAGAGATAATGTCAAATTATGGTGTTAAGGCACTAAGTTTTGAGGTGGTTTGCTGTGCAGCAATAAGTGCCTGGAACGCTGTAATCAGGGGGAAGTAAACTAATCCAGAAATAAAGCCTGACATAAGATTCCAAATCACTGCACACCTGGACACATGAGATGCTGAAAATAGCTCTTTTTCCACCAAGACCTGGGTCTTTGGCCTCCCCAAAGAGAAATCATATTTGAAGATGCTTTTCATTTTGGCCTACCATTAGATTGATTTTGTTTAATTTTACTGCTACTTGTCACTGTGTGGTAACAGACTCTACCCATTTTATCATTTAGAGCAATACAACAGAACACACTGTCCCCTGAGACTGCAGAAAAACAATTAATACAGCTGGAGAGTCGGAGCAATGGGAATCGTTGCCCCAGTTCTGACAGCGGCTGATCCAGCAGGTGGATTCTCCCCCCTGTTTTCCCTTTCATAAACTGGCACAAGAAAATGACAGGGCCAGTAGCTTGATGGTGTGTCTGGGAGGTGAAGACACCATATGCCGGTGGGTCTGCAGTGTGTTGCTTTGTCCCTCTGCTCGACAAAGCTCATGATCGCATTCACCCAGCAGTGACATAGCAAGTCTGCTTTTCACATTTTTGCCCAGAAGATTAACTCATTGCAGCAGGTACAGCTGTCAATGATTAAAACTGAATTATGCTAATAATCTTAATGGCAAGTAAATAGATACAATTAGAAACTCCAATGATTGAGGAGGAGAAAATTTCATGTTTAGACATGGTTATGCAAAAGATCTCATTAACTGAGCTAAAAGACAGAGGCTTAGGTTTTCCAGGTGACTACTGCCTTTATTTTTGGTCACTCCAGGGTGCTGTCCCTGAGTACCAAAACGATGTCGAACTGGAGATTGCGTGGCTGCCTCCCCATGTTAAACAAGTTTTCTCGTCTGAACCTGATGTCGTCATGTGTTTCCTGTTTCTCTCTCTCCCTCTCCATGAGACCTCCTTGGTCTAATTTCTGAATCCCCAGGTCTAAGTTCAAGACCTGGCCCACACAGGTATTTAATATAAGTTTATTAGAAATGAAGACTCTGGAATTGACACGGGATGAGCCAGATTAGATGAGCAGGTCGAGGAATACACACTTTATATACCTGCATCTAATGTCCTTCCATCTCTGAGGGTCATGTAGGTGATCTTTTAAAGCTAAGCAAGATCTCGGTCAGTCAATGATTGCCCAGCCTTGCCCAGGGCATTTCATCTTCAGACTCAGTTCAGCCAGATCCTGAGCCAATGGAAAACAAGTCTGGTGATCTAGACCCCTCCTTTGAAGTCTAGAGTTAGTTTGGCTGCCCTATATATAACATGCTCCCACATTTTCCCAAAGATACACAAAGCTTTCCTAAACTGGGGGTTTTCTAACAGTTTTAGTGATGAAGACATTTTCCCAAAAGCATTGTCCTAAGTAACCCCAAATATAAACACCTAAATGAAAGGCTTCCCTGATCAAAGCACAAATGAGGAAGAAAAACTATATCTGCTTAGTCTGTTTGACCCCTCTGAGATAATTCTGAAGACCCACAAATAAATAAATAATAAATAAATAATCTTGAACCACCTGCCTAGTTTATTAAAGCAGGAGTTGTTTTTTGTTTTTTTTTTTTTTTAAGTGAGCTCCAATTCTTGTGATTGAGGTTTAGATTCAATCCCGGACCCCAGGCCATTTCATTGGCGCCAGAACCCTCGGCCCAGATCTTGCCAGACCTCCTTTTCCGTGCCTGAGTTCTTAGATCCTTAGAGCCCCCAGCAGCTGTGCCAACCCTAGACCCACAGCCCGAGAACCCCCCTCACTGTGACTGTCATCGTTGCACTGCCTCCTGCTGCCACGTCCTGCCCACCAGATCCTGCTCCTTGAATGTTGACATCAGCATGGAGCAACCCTGATTTTGCCATATATCTTAGACATGGTACTTGTCACTCTCTGCATTGGTTTTCTATTGCTGCATAAGAAATTACCACAACCTTAGTGGCTTAAAACAAAATACATCTATAATCTCACCATTACCACATGTCAGGAGCCTGATGCGGTTTCATTGCATCCTCTGCTCAGAGTCTCATAGGCTGAAATTAAGATGCCAGCTAACTGAATCCTCACTGGGAGGCTCAGCTAGGGATAGCTCTGCTCCCACACT
The DNA here is from genome assembly GCA_963575035.1 of Avahi laniger. Classification (NCBI taxonomy): domain Eukaryota; kingdom Metazoa; phylum Chordata; class Mammalia; order Primates; family Indriidae; genus Avahi; species Avahi laniger. The sequence continues at coordinate 5,540 of CAUYSK010099491.1, forward strand.
CCCTCAGATTGTTGGCAGAATTAATTTCCCTGAAGCTCTAGGACTGAGGTTCCATTATCTTACTAGCTATTGGCAGAGGACCATTCTCAGCTACTATTATTAGAAGCCACTCTCAGGTTCTTGCCGCAGGGCCCCCTCCATGGCAAGATTGAATCCCTCTCACACTTCAGATCTCTCCCACTTCCTCTTCTGCTGCAAGGCAGATAAAATTCTCTGCTTTTACAAGTTCCTGTGATAAAATAAGGCCTACCTAGGTAATCTCACTATCTTTAGGTCAACTGATCAGTGCCCTTAATACACTGATATAATATAATCATGAGAGAGACAGGAGGAGGCAGAGGTCATGGGGGCTGTCTGGGAATTCTGTCTGCCACACCCTCATAGAAATCCACAGATTTCCAAACTCTTTCTCAGGACAGGTTCATTGGTATGATAGATAAACTTAAAAATCTCGGTGGCCTCACACAATTCAGATTTCCTTGTTTCTCACATCGGAGTCCTTCTAGGTCAGCAGGGGCTCTGCTCAACATTGCGATCCAGAAGCTCAGGTTCTTTCGGTCTAGTAACTCTGCTATTCCTGAGGGCTCCAGAGTTTTCCATGGGATCTTTTGTATTCTACTGACAGACAAGGAAAGAGAGAGCATGGAAGATTTTGAAGGAATATACAGGCCAGGCCTGGAGGTGGCCTCCTTGACTTCCACCCACATCCCATTCGCGAGAACTAATCACATGGTTGTCGCAAACTGCAAGACAGTCTGGGAAATGTAGACAGAGTGCCAAGAAGAACAGGAAAATGATTGGTCCCATCTCCCTCTTTTCCATTAAGCTTCTCATAGGGCCCAGCCTGCTTCATGGACTTGACAGAGGGCAAATAATTAACTCACTTTGCTGCAAACTCAACCTCCCCCTAAAAAATGGGTCATAGCTGCAAACACAGAATTTAAAATGGTGATAGAGCCAAGATATCTGCCTGTCGAATCTGATGCTATTCTTTTAATAATTTTAGATTCCAAACTCAAGTATTTGTTGCCTCAAAGCACACAAACTTCATTTTCATCACAAGCAGAAGTTTTACAATTAACGTGCAATAATTAGAGTATTGAGAATAAAAAAAGTCATGGTTTGGAAAGTGAAGTGAGAAGAGAGGGACGTGCGCACACACGCGCGCACACACACACCCATTCCTTTTCCTATTATCAAGATAATTCCTGTTCACTTTCAAAAATGTCTTCTGAAGTCAATTTTTTTTTCCCAGAGATTTTCTTGTATGATTGAATTTTGTTCTGAGAGTTGCAAGAAAACAACTTGTTATTTTTGGAGAGTTACGGTTCCTGTGCTTAGTCGAAAGAAACATGCATTCCAATTCTGAGCAAGATCTGAAGGTAGTTTTAAATCTCACCTTGAGAAGAAAAATCATTCTGTTCTTTCCTGCTTTAAATGATGCTAGGGAAAACAAATTTAAAAGATTCTGGAAGCCCTTGAAATGCTTGGGACTTGATACATCCAGAGTTGTAAACATCTTGAAGCCTTTGCATTCATATTTCAAAGGATTAGTTGGCTGCTGTTTATGTAAACATCACTTTCACATCAGTCTTTGATTGCTCACTTGTCCTATTTAATTTTACTGTTCAATGGCTTGATATAGAGATTTTTACATGAGTGTTTAACCAGTTCCCAAAGACTTGATTGTCTTTCAAATCGCACTCCACTGGCACAAAGCAGTGTCTCAGAGGGTAGAAAACCAAGGATGCCTAGAGCCATCTTCTGGGTCCCTTCAGTGAGATGAAAACATGAGGTCAGAGATATCAAGAGGAGCAAGCAGAATTCCTTCCTGGAATCAGGCAGAGATATATGGACAGGGTGCTTTTTATTACCATTCAAAGACTTCATCTGGGATTCCTCTACAAGGTTAAAAAAAACAATTCAGAGCAGACACTTTGGCCGCATGTGGTTTATGCTCAGATTGTAGCAGCACACCGCAATCCCTTCTTTACCTCTGATCTCTCAACACCATAAATTTGGAGAGACTGTTTAGAGATAAAACTCTCAAAGGCACTGTCTCTGTCAGTTATTCTTACCATCATTTTCTGTAAGTTCATTGTAAAATTCTGTTTAATCTTTACATCCAACTCACCCAGCCCATTAAGCACAGGACAATAGAGAAAATCCAAGCTCGAGCAGAATCTGACCCTTCCTGTTGTCACACACAGTGGACACAGCGCAATCTCTTAAACACTGATTTCCAAGAAAAGTAAAATACAATGGCTCATACTCCACTGAGGATGACTCATATCGAAAATTTTGAGGGATATAACATGTTTTTAATCTATGCTATTTTAATAACCCTAGTTTTGTTTAGAAATGGTTATCTTCAGGTTGCCACAGTCTACAGATTTACCTCTGTTAAATAGGAAACAGACGCTCTGGAGCTAACAAGCCAGGAAATTATCCAGCTCTCCTCTTGCCATTTCTTTTTGAATACAGATAACTCTTCTTGAGACCCTCAGTGAAAGACTATAAAGTTAATAACCAGTAAAGCTCCTGTTATCATGGTTGATGATGAAGAAGCCACAAATGAAATATATTCCCTCAGATGTTCAGGATGTGCTGATCTAGATGCATTACTTTTTATTTGGTTTAATTTATTTTTATAAGGCCATCCACCAAAATGATAAAAGGAAGAGATTTTGTCAAGCAGTTTAATAGCATTGGCTATTTGTATATGATGAAAAAGTTGTTGTTATCCAGCTGTGTATTCTTTATATAAAAAGCATGTAGAAGACAAGGTCTACCAAAGTTCAGGGACTTCAAAACAAGCTGACTGTCTAGGTCATAAACTGTCTATTGACCTGGCATTGCTAAATGGCTTTTTAGTAGAGATCAGCTCTCTGAATCCCAGGGTGATGCACTGCAAGTTATCAGCTCCAGGTCACCATGAACCCTTCAGAGCTAAGAAGTGCACTCCTATAGACGTTAGAAGCCAAAAGAAAATTGCAGTCATTGACTACTTTCATGTCTGTGCCCTTTTCCACAGCAAAGAAACAATTTGACGCCAGTTTTCTTTCTTTCTAACCAAATGCCCTTCACAGCAACCCATCTTGTCTCAACCCCTCCCCACCCTTCTGTTATATCTTGCTTGCTTTGTCCATTTAGGTATGATGGGTTTGCGGTGATTGAGCCAGTCAACTGACACAGCAAGAGATGACAGTTGACACACATTAGTCTACTCTTAAACAAAGGACAAACACTAATTAAAACGACAGCAAAGCACTGTAAAAATGTAACATGTTCCAAATGCTGAGTTCTCTCAAAATAATGAGGACCAAAAGAAGCTTCTGTCATTGCAGGGACAAGGCCCCAGTGAAGGCGCTGTAATTGTAAATGCTTTATAATTATCAATAAGCTTCCATGTCTCTACTTACTTAGTTAAACACAAGATGTAGAGTCAAAATCACATGCTTGTATAAATTATGTTTAGTATTTAAATAGACTTCAAAAGCCAATGCAAAAGTAGAAGTAGGGCAAGAATGTACTTTCCTAAGCTGCCACATACCCACTTGGGGTTCCCCCAAACCTACCCCTGAACACAAAATTTATGGTGCTTCCAACTCCAAGGAAGAGACCTATGCAGCCAGGGTAAGGAGGGGGAATCCAAGGTCAGCATCCCCCATCTTAGGTTCTGAAATTGCCAAAAATTGAGAGGATTCTGATATATCTGCTACAAATGCAACATCAAAGACTAGGAAATATACTTGCAGTCCACCACAAGACAGGTGATAATTCTTTGTGACCAGAGTCTAATCCACCAACCGCCTTCTCAAGCCCACAGCATGTAAATACAGTTTCCCTCCAATACAACCAGTCAATTCACTGACCTGCTCAAACCAGCCCTTTATCATATGGAAACCTCAAAGCCTCAAAGCACAGAAAGTTGATGGTTTGTATCTTCAGCTTTTCTACCATTTGAGTCAAGGCCACGTAGACATTACTCAGTTCCACATACTTTAGTGTTGGGCAACTCAAAATGTGGTCCATGGACTAGTGCCAGGCTGAGCACTATAACCAGTCTACCAAGAGATAAATACAGATAGTAAGCATTTAGAATCCATTACCACAATTGTCAGAATAATTTTATGTCTGTTTATTCTAATCTTAAAAAATTGGGGCTTATATTTGATCTCTTTTATTTCATTTTTTCTTATATTTTATAAAAGTATCAGTCCACAGTGGATTGGAAAATTAAAAAGTAAAGGTCCTTTGCCACTGTTAATTTGAAAAATATCACTCTGGAAGATCCAGTTTTTCTCTTAGTCTCAGGACTTCTGATATGGGCCAATTCACCAAGTATTTTACTTCCCCAAATTATTTCATATGTGTCTGTGTTTGAAGTTCACAAGTAGCTTATGACTCTGCTGCATGAATTTGTCCAGGTCCTCTGAGAATCAGACAACAAGGCAGGATTAGAAATAAAAGAGAATGTACAGGGGACAATGCTAATAATGGAAAAGGGGAGGGGGGAAGCTGGGGGGTGGCTGGGAGAGCGTCAAACTGCAATGCAGAGCTGACCCCTGTAAGAAGAGAAGGTTAGAAGGAAGGAAAGTAGGTTTTAGACTACAGAGCATTTCTAAGAAAGTTCATCAAGGCTGGCATGAAGTCCCCTTTGAGCCAAAGCCACCTGTCGATGGAGTCTTCTATCTCATAAAAACGGGCTTGTTTTGGTGTGTCCCTGTCATGTTCAGCTGTTGGCTATGAACAGCCTTTGGAAACCTAGACATAAACGTGATGAATTTTAAAGCAGAGCAGATGGGGTAGTTGCTCATTTATGTTCTCTGTAGTGGGAAACCCCAGGGGCAGTCTTATGCCACCATACCCCTCCTAGTGCACTGAAGGAAATTGACCTCCTTTTCACCCGTAGGTGAGGAGCAGTGCACTGGGATTAATGCTTCTGGCCCCTCACCCCCTCCTCACTCACTCCTCTGAGATGACCTAACTGGTGAGACCAGGGAAAGTCTGACACATGCCAGGCCAGGTTAACCACAGACAGGACCACAACATCATGAAAGGAAAAGTGGGTTGTTTCTGGGTTTACACTCAGTTAGATTTCTGTGGAATAGGACTCACTTGTCCTTTCAGCTGACTAGATAATTGTTGGCTATAAAAACACAACTCTGTATTCAAAATAGGACAAGAAATAACTTGATTCTACAATTCAGCTTTACCAGGAAACTTCTTACTTTGAGAGTTTTGGGGAACTTGCCTAATCCATAAATAAACCTAATTCTGTTTTTTAATCTTTAGTTACTATTTCTCATTTGAAGGGAAACCAAAAAGGAGAAAGGTGAATGATTAGTATCACCTAATTTCCAATGTATGGATGGTTGTGAACATATTTACCCAAAGTACCTCTATTATCCTGATTACAGTGCATGAGCCCTGCAATGTACTTCTGTGCTTCTTAGCACTTAAAACAATGATTGTGTGTAGCCGTAGCTGCTAAAAAAATATGAGCAAGCACAGGCTTTGTCACTGAAATAAAAGTGTCAACCAACACTCTATAAAGAACCACGCTTGCAGCTGAAGACCCAATGTCTTCAATTAAAGACTTCAAGACCATTTAAAACACAATGGAAGTACTCATCTTTGGCTTCTTAGGAAAACAAGGTAAATGCTTTGGTAAGATGTTCTTTACAGAGGTCTTTTTATAAATGCAAATCTCTAGAAATTGTTCAACCAGGAAACAAGGAGAAAGTTTTATTGGTAAGAATAATCATTTCATTGTCAGATACCACGAATAACTTCATTAAGAATTTATGAAGAGAGATAAAGCTACAGAGAGCTAAAGTGCTCCTATCATAATGAGGGCCTCCTGAGTGATTCTGATTTTCATCACTGGTAAATTGGAAAAGTTTTACTCCAGCATCTTGTAGTCTAGAGGATAAAATGGTAGGTAGAGAAAAATAAACGAGAATTCAGGCATTGACTCACCATGAAAAAACTCATATTAATCTATTGTTGTTTTTGTTGTTGTTTCGTCTTTGGATTAACTGTCTTCTTCTGAGAGTCATTAAATGGCAAAGAAAATCTGTTTGTGCCATTAAAAATGTAGTAAATAGCCGGGCGCGGTGGCTCACGTCTGTAATCCTAGCACTGTGGGAGGCTGAGGCGGGCGGATCGTTTGAGCTCAGGAGTTCGAGACCAGCCTGAGCAAGAGCGAGACCCCGTCTCTACCAAAAATAGAAAGAAATTAATTGGACCACTAAAAATATATAGAAAAAATTAGCCG
>CAUYSK010099492.1:0-43155 GCA_963575035.1 Avahi laniger
TTATGTGAAGAGGCCTAACATAAGAATTGTAGGCAACCCTGAGGGTGAAGAAGAAAATACACAAAGGTTGGATGAACTATTTGAGGATATAATGGAGGAAAATTTTCCTGGCTTTGCTAGAAATCTAGATATCCAGGTACAAGAAGCTCAAAGGACTCCTGGGAGATTCATTGCAAACAGGAAAACACCACAACACGCAGTTATCAGATTGGCCCAAATAAACATGAAACAGGCCCTCCTATGAGCTGTAAGGCAAAAGAAGCAGGTAACCTGCAAAGGAAAATCCATCAGAACAACAGCAGACTTGTCAACTGAGACCTTACAAGCAAGAAGACACTGAGGCCCCATTCTCTGTCTTCTCAAACAGAATAATGCCTAGCCTAGAATTTTGTGTCCTGCAAAACTAAATTTCTTATATGAAGGAGAAATAAAGACCTTCTTAGACAAGTGAAGACTGATGGAATTCATCAAGACAAGACCTGCTCCCCCAGGAAGTGCTCAGAACAGTGTTACACACAGATCAGCACAATAGACACTCACCAGTATAAAATCATCCAAAAGCTAAAGGTTAAAGGCCAGATACTACGATGGCTCAAGAGAGAAAACAGAGCAACAAAGTTCAACTCAACAGGATGAACAGAAATCTTCCTATTTATCAATTCTTTCAGTAAATGTGAATGGCTTGAACTGCCCACTAAAGAGACATAGGCTGGTTGAATGGATAAATATACACAAGCCAAGTATCTGCTGTCTTCAGAAAACATATCTAACCCACAAGGATGCATTCAGATGCAAGGTGAAGGGATGGAAAACAATATTCCATGCAAACGGAAACCAAAAGACAGCTGGTGCAGCAGTTCTGATTTCAGATAACTTAATGTTCAAATCAACAAAAATAATGAAAGACAAAGATGGTCACTACATAATGGTGAAGAGGATGAGTGGATTAATAAAATGTGCTGTATGTATACCTTATAGTACTACTCAGCCACAAAAAACAGGGGTCATATAGTACCTCTTGTATTATCCTGGATAGAACTGGAGCCCATTCTACTAAGAGAATGGAAAAACAAGCACCACGTTCTCACCATCAAATTGGTATTAACTGATCAACACTTAAGAGCACATACAGTAATAACATTCATCAGGGGTCAGGCAGATGGGAGCGGGGAGGAGAGGATGAGTATATACACACCTAATGGTGCAGTATGCACCATCTGAGGGAGATGGACACGCTTGAAGCTCTGACTTGGGTGGGGCAAAGGCAATATATGTAACCTAAACATTTGTACCCCCGTAATATGCTGAAATAAAAAAAAAGAAATAATGTCCAAACTGAAAATAATATAAGATCAGAGAACAAATTACCTAGCCCTTTATGATAAAGGTTCTGAGGTTCTCTGTTTTATTTTTTCTTCCAATTTATTTATTTATTTATTTTTATCATTATCAATCTTTTTTTTTTATTATTCCAAGGTATTGTGAGGGTACAAACATTCTACACTTTATGTCTTTGCCTCACCCAAATGTGGGTTAAAGGCATGCCCTTCCCTCCCTTTAGTGCTCCCCGTGTCCTTTAGTTGTAGATTTGCCCCCCAATTTAAACATTCAATAAAACCAGTTGCTTGTGTTTCTTCTGTTTTGTTGTCTTTAACTCACTAGAGGGAGACAGAGGAAAAGGTTTCAGAGAAGCTAAGCCAGAAATTACACAGACAATCCAATACCCAGGAAGGTTAGTATTCTCTACCTTGCTAAAAACAATTTGGGCCCAAATGTCAAATCTAATGGTAATGAAAATTATTAATAAGATGCTTGTTTTTCTGAGTCCTTATCTTGAGGATAAGTGTATTACAGATAATTCAGTCGATCTGTTCATTGGCTAGGAGTGGATTTCTGACAAATTTGATGTCTTCTGTTTGTAAGCCAATCAAAGGTATTCACAAATAATTATTTTGTTTCTTCTGTTCTCCCTTCACTGGATTTTCACTGGAAATATCCCAAGAAAATCACTCCCTTACTGGTCTTGCAAATTTCCTCTTGCTTATAGACTGTAGAATAGCATTTTAAAAGCTTTGAAGTTGTCATTGAACCATGCAGGTTGTTAGGAATCAAAGCATAAATACAGTTTCTGTAGACCTATCACATGAGATAGTATGGCAATACGCCACTTACATGACTAAATCCTCCCCTTTCCCTTTTAGGGATTGGGTGCATTTTGAATAGAGAGAGATCTTACTGCTGGCTGTAGAGTTGGCTCCTGTGATTGAGCTCCTTCCTGTTGTTTTCTGAGCCTATCCAGCCACCGTTCCCCACCACCCCCTCTCCGAAGTGCACATGTGGACATGTGTAATTCGAAAATGGCACTGGGACTCCATTTTAATGGAGTTTTAACAAGCAAATGAATAGTGATGACTATACTTACTCCAGATGAGGTGACATAATTGGCTTCAGGCAATTTTCTGAGGAGGTGATAATTCTCCTCAGTGTATCTCCTTCCTTTTCCTCTCCTATGTACGCACAGAGAAGGTCTCTCTCTCTTTCTCTATGATTCCAATAGCTCTGGGTTTGCCTCCCCAATAAAATCAATATTGAACTCAAGTCATTTAGACATATTTATTTGATGTCCTGCCTTGTAACAAGAGGGCCGTTAGTTGGGTGTGAAATAAATGTATATTTAACTGATTCTGAAGTTTTATTCTGTGGCCCCTTCAATCAAAGCTCCTCACACCCACATTCCAAGGGCCTGTGTCCCAGCGCTGATGTGTCAGCACTAGGATCCTAGCATACATACTATGCCCACTGCTGGTTCCTCTCGGAGCAGTATCCTTCTCCCTGGGTCTGCGTAGATTTTCCCACAAGACTCACCTGTTCTCAGCTCTTTTCTCCCAAAACACAGTGAGCAATCTGATCATTAAAGCATCCTAAGGTATAAATGACCCATCGTGCTTTGACATATGATTATTTATGGGTTTTGTAGGTTTGTGGAATCTTTCTGATTATACTGGAATTTCTACCCAGAGGGCTAAATCTTTAAAGGCAACATTTTGGACATGGAACAAGAATCTGAGAAAGGTTCTTTGTGCTGAGTTTCTCAGGCGGCCTCCTGTGGATCTGTTTTCTGTGTCTAAACTTGGGCCAGGTCCACTTTCAGTGCGTTTCTCTCTGAGATCACAGAAATGGGTCATCTGGATGAAATGGTCTCATCTTTCTTCTCACACCGAGGCACTGGCAAAGCTATGCTCGGTTCTGTCTCAGACGTGGGCCAAAGCCTCCTACAAAGGAATACAAAATTGATCTGTGGAGAAAAGGGCCTCTCCTCTGATCTCCCTGGGCTAGTGAGGCAAACACATCTGGAATGCGCTTTAAATATTTGCCCACAGGTGGGTTTAAAAGGAGATTGTGAACAAAGGAACACAGTTCCTGCCCCTGCCCTGCAGCTTGAAGAAGAGATGGAAAGTCCCCTGGCAGAAGACAATGGCAGGCCTTTCCCTGGCGCCAGAGTCACCACCTGGAAGCTGAATTGTGAAAAGCAAAGGGCAGCCTGGTGTTTTCCCCTTTCCCTTTAATTACAGAATAACCTGTATCTCTTTCCATTCTGCAATGGAATATTGTTCCTCTTTCATTAAATATGTACGTTCCATCAAATATGGATTAGCAATGGGCCTTACTAGGGAACAGTGAGTTACAGCTTTTCCAGTCTGACTTAAATTATTTATGTTGATTTTATGATCTAGAAAGCAAATGTATGCATTTTAAAAACTCGAAGATGTTTTCAATTTTCCACAGCAATATTTAACAAATTCTTGCATTTCAACTTTGAAAAAAAGCAGGCTTGTTACACTGCAGAAACGAGTTAGCCATTTTTTCAAATAAGAACCTATAGCCCAATCCACACAATTGCCCTTCTTTCATGCCATTATGTTTGGTCAATTCTGGTTTGAATCTTTTGTTGACTCTAACACTGTGGCTTGTTGGTTTGATATATAATCTTTCTTACACAAACTGGGATTTGTTTAAAATACAAGTAAACTAATTGTGGTTTTTGTGCAGAAATGATACATAGAAACTTGAAAATGTATGGCTTTCAGTGAGAAAAAAATGGCATGCGAAGAGAAAATAAACCATAATTTATATAATCATAAATGTGATTAAATCTAGCACCGTGAGTTAATGTAAAATACTATTCAATGTAATAAGTATTTTATTTTTATGATCTCATGGAGGAAAATGTATTTTCTTTCCTAGAAGGTTTGTAGTTTTATTGTCTATATCTAGGTTTATAAAAATGTAAACATTGCAAAGAGCCCTCCTTCCCCTCCTCTTAATAAACTAAAACTAAAATTTATTGTAAAATGCAGCTGAAGATTAAACATACTGTCTGCTATATGTAATCATACCCAATTAGAAGTCATGTATCATTTCTGGGGTTACTGACTGATAAAGAATACTAGGGAATAATTTTCACTGCTTTTATTAAACTAATGATTTTTTTTATTCCTGAAAGTATTTACATTACATGCACGGTACATATTCTCTATAGATGTGCTTAACTTATTCATATTTAACAATATTCTTCTCTTTATACCTCCCTTCATGCTTATGTGTAACTACCATTTATATAAAGCTTTACATTTATAAGACAGTTTCAAAGTACATTATCTCATTTAATCTTTATAATAACTTTTGAGGTAGGATTCACTAACCACGTTTTATAGATGAGGAAGAAGGAACTCGGAGACTTTAAATTTCTTCCCCAAACTCATACAGGGCAGAAAGCAGCAGAGTAGGGAATAAATCAGAAATTCAGGTCCCAGGTTTTGAGTCTGGTCCACTCTTGCTCCTCCAAACGTCGTTGCCACTCGGAGCCTTGTCCTATGAGCACACCCTAAATGCGTACATCTTTCCCTCCAACTCAAGGACTATATGCAAATTTACAGGTAGCCCACACCTTCTTACTTTTTCCTTACCTCTATATCTGAAGTTACTTATTTGCTATTGGGGAGAAATATATAATTAGTAAAATATTTCCATTTTTAAGTTTCAACAAGCTGGTTCCACATTCAGCCCACACTCAGCTCTTACTGAGACAGCTTTGCATCTGTTGGTCTCCTTCGCTAGAATGTGAACTCCTAGAGGCAGATGTATTATTATCTTAACACTTCCTGTGCCTAGCTCAGTGCTTCATGTATATATATATAGTCAATGTTCAAATAGTGCTTGTCAACGATAATTCATGAAAAGCTAAGATAAAGGCAGTCTTTTCTACTGGATGTTCAACTATATCAAGCTCCTTTCTACTTGAATGAGTTGAAAATGTTACAACAAATATACAAAAAATTTGAAGCCAATGAAAATTAGACCCCTTTTACTCTCATATTTGATATAAATTGGCATGTTGATATAATTTCAATTGAAAGAGGTTTTAAAAATTTTCTTTTGATGATTATGATCTTAATGATTTTGCTTGTCCATTTCCTGAGATCATTAGAGTTTGGGATGTCTGTATTCACCTGAGGGTCTACTAAACAGTCAGCCCTCCACAATGCTCTTGTTGATGAACATAGTATGCGAATGCTAACTGCTGTCTCCCTGGCTCGTTGAGATTTGGGGGGCAATGATAAGGTGCCCTCTGCAGGCCATTCCTCTGAGAATGAGCTTTGTGGAAGTTGCCTTTGTAAAGCTTGGGTAGGAAATCTCTATTTTTTTTGTGTCCAGGAAAACTGCTGTTTATGTTTGAACTGTTACAGGCAGTAGCTGATGATATGACTGCTCCATTTAAAAATTTCCCATGTGGCTTTTTATTATTAATCTTAAGAAGGCTTATGTTTTCCAGGACTCTTCAGCAATGGTTCCTTCTGTTTCTTCCTAAATCTTAAACCTCTGTTTTTCGACTATAAGTCCACAAACCAGTGCTCCATTCTAAAAACTCTCCCCTCAATCCTAGTGTATTCATAACTACTCTAGTTCCCACCATTTCTACAGTTCCAGACTTTTCAAGGAATAATCTGCCTCCCTGGTCCTCACTTCTTCCCCTGCCATTTGCAGTAGATGTGGTAAAAATGGAAATAAAAGTACCACTATTGCTGAAGGAGGTTTAGTAAGGTAGCTAATGACTTTTAATTGCCTGATCTAACCAGAAACTTAATTCATTCATTTTAAATTTCTATTAAATTTTTAAAATGACACATTAGGTATTTCTGTACACACAGGAAGTATCCAAAATAATATAACACATCCACAGATGAACCATCTAGAGTTTAGCTTATGTTAATATTTTATCATATTATCTTTAATATTCCTCCTTATAAGAAATAAAATGGTTCAGTCCTTTTAAATGCTCACCCCATCCCCGTTTCTTTACTTTCAGTACCTCTCCCTCCCACTTGCTGTAGCGTCTGACAATGATCAAGCCTTTCTACCACTGGGCTTCCCCTAGCACTGCACGTTTCCTGTATCCTGTTCCAACGCTATGTGGCTGTTACTTTGTTCCTTCTTCCTTGCCCACCTGCCCCTTAACGACGGCATTCTCACGTGATGTGTTCCCTCTGGGTCTGGTGTTTTGCTGCTTAACTATAATCTAGTGACGTCCACTGTCCCGCTTTATTTCCCATGTGCTCACATTTCCCACATCTGTGTTTCTAGCTCGGACCCTCTTTTTTGAGCACCATGCTCACATGACCACTAGAGATAGCTTTCTGTATATGGTGCAGCCCCACGCAAATCTGACCTGCTGGTCCTTGTACCTCAACGTACTAGACCTCTGTGGACTGAATGTTTGTGTCCACCCCAAGTTCATATGTTGAAACTTAGACCCCAAGATGGTGGTAGTAGGAGGTGGAGCCTTCAGGAGGTGATTAGGTCACAGGGACAGAGCCCTCAGGATGGGATTAGTGCCTTTAAATGAGAGGCCCCAGAGAGCTAGCTTGCCCCGCCCGTCTGTGAGATTACAGGGAGAAAATTGCTGTCTGAGACCCGGAAGTGGCCCTCACCAGACACAAAATCTGCAGTGCCTTGATCTTGGACTTCTCAGCTTCCAGAATTGTGATGAATGTTTCTCTTGTTTATAAGCCACTCGTTACATGGTGTTCTGTTATAGCAGCCTGAACACACTAGGATACCTCCCAAGTGGCAACCCAGTATCCTATCCTCCCAAGCTCCATTTTCCCTCATCTTTTATTACTGAACAAACACTGCAAATCTACTTCTGAAAGTTTTTCTAAACTTAGTTGCCTATCCATCATAACTACCACTGCATCAATGTTCTTCCTTGTAATATTATCTCAGCTTGACTTACCATCTGCCTTCTAACTGGTTTTTCTCACTAGACTTTTGCACTTAATGTCATCAATCATCTTACATACCGCCAGAATTTTCTTTTAAAAAAAAGCCTTGTGCACTGCTAATTTTTAAAAATTTCTATTGACCTCTGTCCTGCAAGGGAACAAAAGGCCTGATCTCCACTGAGCTTGCTTTCCCTCCTGCCATGCACAGAGGCTCGGGTAGGACACCTTGAATCCACATGGCAGATTAGACTTTTATGTGATGTCCTCCCCCATCTCCACTCAAAACACAGAGATAAGCTGGGTAATTTAGGACAGCAAAAATAAATAGATGAATAAATAAATAAATATAAATAAAATGCGTAGCTGAGCTTCAGGGTAAGAAAGGGAAATCTCCAGGTGCCTGAAAATGCTCATTAACCCAAAAATGTATTGGAATTTAATCTGTGTCTTGAGGCAGGTTTTTCAAGTCTGCTCTGTGGAAGAGATAAGACTGCTTTCCCGGATTTAGATGAAATATAACTGAGGCCCCTAAATAAGAGGGAGCTGGGAAGAGGGGTCCACACATGAATGGGGAGCTAAAACAAAACTGTGTTCACCAGGCTGGAAGTGCCATATGTAGCATGTCATTAGCTTTGAATCAGGAAAGAGTCACCAGCAGCAAGAAAACAGATACCCAAATTTGAGCTCTGCATGCATGTGGAATACAGTCTTTAATTATCACATGGTAAACATGTAAAAATTGCATGAGCTGAGACATTAACCTTAAATACTTGGTTTTTGAAACTGGTACAACTCATAGTGTCCAGAAAGAGACAAAAACTTGTCCTCTCAAGTATCTTCATCACCAGACCAGACCCTAGCAAGACTCTTATGGAAAATGATTCACATGGAAGATAAACTCAGAGTCAAAAATTAAAAGCAAAAATGCAACACAGGGGGAATTCGCAAATGATGAACTATAAAGTCAGAGCAATCTGAAAACAATTTTAAAAAAATGCGCTTAAGTTATACAAAATGCTGGGTTCCATAAAAAAAAAGAACAAAGTGTTAGGAAATAAACATTGCAGATATATTAGAAAGATAATTTAAATATGTGAAAACTGCTGCTTGGGGCTCTAGGTGGGAAGGTCCCTTAGAGAACAGGAGAATGTAGGTGTTCACAACAGGCCTGGGGAGGAAAAATGAAACCCAACAAAACAAAAACAATCCATTCTTCCAAGAAAAGAAAAGCACCAAATCTGCCCCCCAAGTATAAAGCTCAGTGATCACAAAGGGAAGAGCCTGGCTGCGTTACCCACTCTTTACTCGTATCACCTGTAACTGCTCTACAAGCCTCATACACTCCTGTTGTGCTTTCAGGTCAGACTGCTCTTCCTAGTGAAATCACAATAGCTGTGCAGACAAAGCCTTACTGGAGAGTACCTATGGAACAGGGATTTTTCCACTGGGCAATATTGCCCCCAAAGGTGACATTGGGCAATGTCTGGAGGTATGTGTGGTTGTTACAGCTGGAAGGGTCACTACTGGCATCCACTGGGCAGAGGCTAAGGGTGCTGCTAAACATCCTACAATGCACAACACAGCCCCTGACAATGAAGAATTTTCTGACCCAAAATGTCAATAGTACCAAGGTGGAGAAACCCTGCTATTGACCAAACAAGACTTTAAATATTATCCTATTAATGTTACACTGTGCTTTTCATGCCTTGTTCTTGTGACTCTTCACAATATTTGGAATGCAGTCTCTCCCACATCCATCTGATAAACTCCATCCACCTGCACGGCCCCTCTCTAATGCCGAAGTATTGGTGTAGTTGACAGAGGCAGGAGGGGAAAGGGACTAATGGTGGGGAAATGTCCAAGAAGTGATTGTGAACAAATTTTCTCATCTCACTTAGGGGAGAGGAAAAAGACTGTGTCCAAATATGATGAAATGCCAAAGGTTGAAAATAAAATCTCTTAGTTTTAGAAGACCAAAATATTGAGATCTAAATATAATAACATAAAAAATGGAAGAAAGAGTGGAAAAGGAGGTATTATCTGTATGTTAAACTACTATGATGGTTAACTTTAGGTGTCAACTTGACCAGTTAAAGGATACCCAAGTAGCTGGGGAAGCATTATTTCTGGGTGTGTCTGTGAGGGTGCTTCTGGGACAGACTGGTGTTTGAATCAGTGGATTGAGGAAGGAAGATCTGCCCTCATCCAAAGTAGGCGGACACCATCTGATCAACTGAGACCTCGATAGACCCCAAAAGCAGAGGAAATGGGAATTCACTCTCTCTGTCTTCTGGGGCTGGGACGCCCTGCCCTCGGATATCAGAACTCCAGGTTTTCTGGCCTTTGGAGTTCAGGACTTGCACCAGTGACCTCCCAGATTCTCAGGCTTTGGACTGAGAGTTATATCATCAGCTTCCCTGGTTTTGAGGACTTTGAACTTGGACGAGCCTTGCTACCAGCTTCACTTGTTCTCTTGCTTACAGTTGGCCTGTGGTGGGACTTCTCAGCCTCCGTATTCAGTGAGCCAATTCCCCTACCTTTCTATTTATCTGTCTATCTATCTACCATCTATCTATCTATCAAGCTATCTAGCTTTTTTTATCTATTTATCCTATTGGTTCTGTCTCCCTGGGTAACCCTGACTAATACAACTACTTTTCTTATTTTATGGCACAGGCATTAATAAAGACAACTGAAATTTGATAAATCCAGAAACAGAGTTAAAAAAGGTTACATAAATTTATAGTGGGAATCAGCAGATGCACTGAAAGCAGAATTTTTTAAAATAACGGGTCTCTAAATTTGCTAACTATATGGTATATATTATTTCTAAATTTAAAATACAACAATTCTATTATCAAGTGTTAGCAAGAGTGGGACTGTGAATGTAGATAGCATCATCTTTCTGGAGGGCATTGTGGCAACATGTATCAAAAGACTGAAAACATTTTAGACCATTCTACTCAGTAATTCTGCTTTGAAGTATTTACCCTAAAGAAATAATTAGAGATGGAAAACAAGATTTATACTGAAGAATACTCAGTGAAGTTATTTTTTATATATAATAGTTAAAACAGTAATAATTAAAATGCCAGAGTAGACATTAGCCAAATAAATCATGGGATGTTAGACAAAGGAATACAAAGAGGTACCATTAAAATTCATGTTATCAAATATCATTCAGAGACAAATGCAAAAAATGATCCCAATATAATTCTACCTAGGGAAGGTCTATTTCAAGAGTATCCTCCCAATTATGTGAAATATATATGATTGTCAAACAGACATTTCTAAATCCTTTTCACACTCAGCTACTTTGCCCTGAGAGCAGAATAAGCTTAAGTATCAGATTCCCTGTTAGGAATTTTGCTCTAGGAGGAATGAATGTGTTGCTACTTCTAAAAGCATTCACAGAATAATTTTAAATAAAGAAAAAATTAAATTATCTGAGAATATGGGGATTTCAATTATAACTTTGTAAAAAAAAAGCAAGTCCATTAGTTAAACAAAACAGATTAGGCTGTGTGGGGCAAATATAGGCGTCTGTAAAAGAAATAGATCAAAATATTAAAAAAATATACTTCTGGGTGTTGGGGTAGTGGATACGATTAAGTTTCTTCCTGATTTGCATTCTAAATTCTCCACAGAAGAAAAAAATAATATCTTTGTATGAACATATGGTTTAATTTCACCATCAAGAATCCATTTGCTCACTTTCTGATAACCATACCTTCATGTTCCTGTGGAGAACTACCCTGGCTGCCATCCTCAGACCGTGTGGCTTCAGTGATGTGTCTCATCCAAGGCCCTAAGGGTGGAGCATGTGACCCAGGATGTTACATTTCCCTGGCCACAGGGACTGATCCTGGGAGAGGCACAGGAGATGATCACAGCCAAAGAGTGATAGATTTTTTTAAAAAGCACATTTTTTCTGACCCTGGGAGAATGTGAGTTCTAGAGTTGCCATTTCAGAATCTGCAAGTACAGGAGGAGAAACTGTGGCACTGTGGAGCCAATCCACAGGGAAAGCAGAGGCCTGGGACTTGCCTAAAGACTGTGCTACTCTGGATGTCATAGTTACATGGGCCAAAACATTCCCTTTATGCCTAAGCTGGTTGGGATGGGGATTTTAGTCATTCACAATCAAAATGATCCTGATAAATTTTTATAACTTTTATGATTTCATTTTATTCATACCTTTGATGGCAGTTTATCCTGAAAGTCATGGTCTTTTGATCATAAATCTCTGAAAAGAATCATAAAAATTCATTCTGGGGAATGACTTATTCTATTAGAACTATTTTCCTCCTTCAATTTGCATAGAAATCCAGATATTCATTCTCATTAAGTAAAATACTTAAACTTGTGGTGATTCATTATGTATTTCTGTAATAACTTCAAAATATATCTTAATCGAGAAAACAAATGCAATATAAAAGCAATTTTTCTCTCTCCTTTAGTCCAGGTCTTCATTTCCAAAGCAATAGAAGGTTGATGTAATGTTTCAATTAATTCAGGGAGAAAAATGGTTAAAGGTACATTTGAACAAAAGTTTCTCTCCCTTTACCCTCTTATTATAAACATGAAAAAATAAATCAGGGAGAGCTCTAGAACTACTACATCAAAAAAATTCCTTTTTGCAAGGAAACAATGACATTTGCCACCTTGGACCATAATATAGGACAATTGTCTTTCCCTTTTCTCTATACTCGCATGGATGGAGGACAGTGTTAGGGTGGGAACTCATACCGTGGGATGAGAAAGAATTCTTGACATGAATATTAGAATAGTTTTAAAGAAAGAAAGTTTATTTTACTTCCAAAAGGGAGGGGAGGGCTTGGCACAAAGAAAGAAAGAAGTGCTGGCCGGGAGGATAAGGGGTTTGGGGTTTATATTGGGGGTAAAAGGGAAAAAAAGTTATTGCTATAAGCTGATAGCAGAAGGCAGCTGTGAAGCAGCTGTATCTGTTTTTCCTTTTTTTTTTTCCTCTTCTCTGTGAGTCTCCCTGGAATGTGGGCTGATGGGAACTAGAGAAGGTCTGCTCAGTTCTTTTCAAGTGCTGTAAGGCCATAAGTGGTTAATCTTAAAGACAATGAGTGAAGTCACAGGTAGTTAATCGAACAAAGGGGAAGTTGTGCTGTGATCTTTCTCTTCAAAAGGAAAATTACGTGCTGTGAGTTTTCACCTTTGTTTCTCTGTTAGATGGTTCATTTTTCTCCATTAGATAGTTTATTAGCAATGCCGTCCTTTCAGACAGGACCCTTGGTTGAGTTGATGCAAGTCTGACAACTGTGTTAAGATTAGTCAACAAGTGCCTTATATACCAATAAGTGATCTGTCTTTCTTAGCACAAATTCTGGTATACTTGTCTGAGGTTAACTAATGAGAGAATGGTATGAGCAAATCAGTTCAAAATATTATAGGTTGGTTAGCTCCCGTATTTGTCTATTTTTTACAATCCCAGAGAGAAATTTCCTGATGTCCATTGGTGTGGGTTTTGCTTTTTATATTTTTAATGAAAGACATTTTGATCCCCTGGAAATTTTGTCTACTTGCTTAATATCCGAATTTTCCAATATGTCTTAGGAAAGGTCCTGTGACCCAGTCACTACATTTCTTGTGCCCTTTCCTAGGGTAGCACAGATCTTTCAAAATTAACAAGTTTTTCATGCATCAGAGTGGCAAATGGAAGTGCAGAGGAACATAATAAGAATTAGGCCTACTGGGTCTTTCTTGATTGGGCTGAGCTACAATCTGAATATACATTTAAACAGAAGTCAGTCCTTTAGAACCTAATGATCTTTCTTTTCATGTCTGAACAATACTCTTGGAGGCTGGCTCCCTAGGGTGATAGAAAAGTGAGGACCTGCTTTTAGCTGATTCCCAAAGTGTTTGTCTTCCACTTGAGCTTTTTCACCTTATGACGCATAATTACTGCTACTGATGGAAATATATTTTTCTTTCTCTCTCTCTCCCTCTCTTTCTGTTCAATTTTAACTATACCATATATGATAATGCTAATTAGCAAGCACTCATCTCAAAAAATCTGAGACATGGTACATATGAATAAATAAAAATTAAGCCAAATTGGGCCCAGTCCCCAGAAAAATCAGGCACACCACTTGTAAACAACTGAGGAGATTATATATATAATTATGCATATGTATATATATTTAATATGTGGAATATTGTGTAATTTTTTAAAAATTAAAAATATCACTTGACCATATGGAGTTTTAGGCATTTGTGACAATGGGATTGGTTGTATAAATCCTGCCTAGCATGGGGCCGGAAGCAGCAGCCTGTGTCCTGGACGCCGTGACAGTGATGATAATAGCAATGATGATGTTTCCCATCTTTAATTTTCAAGTCACTCATCAGGTTCCAAGTTGCCTCCTTCATCACCTGTCATTTCGGCTGGCATCATCGGCATCCTGTGTGCCTCAGTGAGACCATCCCATATGCACAGTGACCCTAAATAGGACAACAAAACATTTTGGATGATGTCAACTATTTAAGCCTTTTTGAAAATATAAGGTACTTGAGAATGCACTTTTTCCCGAGCTGTGTAAGAGATAAAAAATATTGAACTAATCAGAGAATCAGATCACTTGAATATGAACAACTAAATCTTTAAAGGTCAAAGAAATGTGAATGACAGCAGACATGATCTCAATTCTTTCTGGACACTGAGCACCTTTTGTACTTCAGTTAGGTAACCAGACATGCTCAGAACTTAGCAGTCGTAGGCAGTGTTGTTGGAAAAAGGATATGAGGTGGCTTAGGTCTACAACGGTAGGTTACAATTTTCCTTTACTGAGCTTAGCTACTCAAGTAGTATGGTAAAAGGCAGGTAGATTCATTGTGGGGGAAAAATGCAGGCAATTAACCCCCCCAAAAAAAGACTATAAAAATAGTATAGACACATGAGAAATTTGCTTTAATTGAGAGCTGATGGACTTAGGAGACTTTGTAAAGTTTTTCTAAATGGTAATTAAAATATATAACTAGGCAAATTTTGCTTATGTATAGGATTTGATTTGAAAATGAGGAGAGAGAGCACAATAAGACGTCATCAAAATTTTCCCTAATATCTACCACTAAAGGAAGAATGCAAAGGGAGAACTCTTAAAGTAACTGTGTGGGACCCTACAATGTTTCCCTTTCCAATTAGTGGCTTCTTCCACTATGCACTATGTAAAATTGCAATAATTTTAATTACTAAATGGATCATCTCAAAGCCTCTTTAGTTTCAACAAATGATAAATATATTTGTAAATGTAGTTTATATTGGAGAAGCAGTATGGTATAATTCAGAATAAACATTGGAAGCAAGACACCTTGGTTAATCAATTATTCAATTTTAATTTAATATATAGTATATCTCAGGTACTGCACACAAAATGGAAGATATAATTATAATAAAACAAGTCAGTTTTTATTATATATTTTATTTTCCAATTGTTTATGGTCCAGCAAGGAGGACACATCCTGGACAAATACTTACAAATTTGATGAGTCTTAAAGTAGAAGAGCATATAGCAAGGGAATGTAACTCATTCCAAGTGTTCAGGGAAGATGTTATTAAGGAAGTAACATTTAAATGGAGAGCTACAAAATGTATAGATATCATCCAGCCAAAGATGGAAGGAGACCATTCTAGACCAAGAACAGAAAAGCCATTGGGAATGAGAGCATATTTGAGGCATAGAAAACATTCTAGAGCATTGAAAATTCAAGGAGTGTTGAGCAAAATGAGGCTGGAGAGGTGGGCTTTGATAGGATTTGGAATTATATCATATTTGCAGGAAACCACTGAAGAATTTTAAGCAAGTATGTATTTAAGCATGATTAGGTAGGCCTTTTGAAAAGAACCTTGCTTTAGTCTCAACAGGGCAACAAGTACCTCTCTGTACTTCAGTGTATACATCGGTAAAAAGAGGTTTAATATGTTGTTTTCACACCCTCCTTACTCTGAATCAAGTGTGAATAAGTCAGGGACAGGAATAAAATTGCTAATGGGAAGGCAAGAGGCATGCATGTCCCACGAGGACTAACACAAACTTGCTTACTTGTTTGAGCATGCCTCTGTGTGTGCGTACGTATTTCATATTGTTGGTGGTGAAGATTGCTTATTATGCTGATGTATAATAAGGTGAAAAGTATCTGTCTATTTTCTTCCATTGGCCCAGGCACAGGCACCATTATAATTGCTGAGATTATTTGCATATTGGCTTTTAATGATGCATTTCAAAATATTCATCCCATTTACCGACTTGGACAATCAATTTACTTTTGCAAATGTGGGCCAACGTCATGGTTATTCCCCAGCTATTAGTTATTTAAAACACAACACTCCAGTTTTTATACCCACTCTCCCCTATAAGGGAAAAAATAGAATTTTGGCTGTTTAAGTGTCAACTAAACAGAACATAAAACAATGTGGATGATAAAATAATATTGTCCTTCACGATAAGAAAGACATATCATTTCATCAACAAGGAGAGAAACTAAATAGGCTGGTTTACAATTGTTTGCCTTGTGTGCTACATTCAGCTAAATTCCCTTTCATTTAAAGCCCTTAGAACAGGTTAAGGTCTTTATTATTATTTTTAAAGGCCTCTAAACTAAAACTGAACATCGAAAGTGGAAGAGTTGCTATATTGTCTATGAATAGTATATAAAATGAAAATATTGACATTGCTTTCCCGTTGTAGAACCTCAAATTCAGGCTCTTGTACCTGATACACAGCTAAAGCCAACCACTGACGTGGGTGCTTGGAGATAGAGAAACGTTTATTCCATTTGGCCAAAATGAGAAGACAGGAGAGCAAACCTCTCATACCTGTCTTGTCACAGAGATGAGCCAGGGAGCTTTTATTCAGGGTCGGGGTTAAGGTAGGGAGATGTCTGTGCTGCTTTTAGTCTCAGATAACGCCTTGAGTGCCCAGACTTCTGGGTGTCAGCAGCTAGCCACGGCTGTTTCAGGGGCATCCATTCCTTCTGCAAAACAAACTCATAGATTTCCCTTGTGACCCTGGAGTTATCTCCTCCTACTTGACAAAAAAATAGTTCATCTGCATTTCATAACTGTTGTGAGGACAAAGGGGCTGATCAGGAAGCAGCAGTTAAGGTGTGCCCACACCAAGGGCCTGGTCCTGTTTCACATCATTTCAGTCATCAAACATGCTGGAGTACTGAAATCTCACGGGACCTGGCCGTGTTCTCAACAGTCACTGGGGAATGGACCCATAAGATTTTTGGTGACCTACATTTTCTAGGCCCAAAGCAGGGGGTAAGATGGCACAATAGCCAATTTCAGGCTATACACTGGTGCACTAGAAACAGCTATGATCCTTCAGGGCTTAAAAGGTGTAATTCACGTTCAATTCCCAACTTAAATAAAGTTATAGAAGAATATAGATCCACATGAGGAGCAGTTGTTATTTTTCCAACTTCTAGAAATTGGTGTTGTTGATATTAAACTTTTAGTCTTTGAAGAATAGTTTGGAGAAAAAAAATGCAAGATGAAAAATGTATTTAAGGATTTGTTTTTAAAAATCATCTATCCTCTCTATATTTAAGAAGACTTGTCCTATATTATTTTCATAAACTACACTTGTGATTATTTTAGTGAGCCTTCTGCTCTGAATCCTATTTGCATAAATGTGTTCATAGGAATATCATAGAATCACTGATTGCTGCATCATTTAGAGCTATGTTTTGCCTAATCTACATTTGTTGTATACATTACGCTTGTAGCATGCATGTTCTACCCACAGTCCATAGTAGGATACATAATAGGAATTTGCCACATTTTCTCTGAATGAAAATTCGACCTGTTGAACTAATGCTAGGAGTGGGAAGGGGGTTGGCAGCAGGGAGCTCTGGAGCCCGTGAAGTCGCTGCTAAGCAGGTCCTGCTGTCTGAAATATCCTTCCCGTCAAGATGGTGGCTGGAGCCCTAGCTAGGTGGCAAAATTTCTGAATTTGAAGTGAGAATGATCCAAAGGATAGCACTCCAGGGCAAAATGGAAATCAACAACCAGGAAGATAATAGAACTAAAGTAGCAACCTAGGGGGCTTTTTCCAAGGCTGCCTCAGGTGAGGAATGAAAGGGTGGAAATTTGGCTACCAGAGTAGACTGGAGTGTGAGGGGCAGAGCTTGGCTCTGATGTTCCTGGAGTGGAACTGGAACTTGCTGCAGACACCATGATGGCAAGCCTGCATCCTCAGCCTGGCCTGCGGAAGGAGCCTGGCTGGTCCAGACTCTGGACACATACAACTGCAGAATACATGTAGACTCCTGTGGTCAATAGGGCTGGGGAGAGCTTTGTGGAGTGGGATTATACGAATATTCTGAAAGGTTGAAAATACTGTAGAATTTATGCTTCTTGGTAGAGCCAGCATTCTGCAACCATTTTGAAGTTGTAAGCACTCCCACTCCCGCCTGCCACAATTTCTGACACCACAGGAAGACACAGGAAGACAAAAATCATTTCCTCCGAGCCATGCAGAAGGCTCTTTTTGACAAGCAGAGATCTAATTATAATTTAAAGGGGTCTCTCCTTTGCGATTTCTTCGAAAATGTGTCATATAGGAGACACCGTTGCTGGCTTTTGGCTATTTCTTGGTAACTAGAGTCAGGAGAAGCATCTAAACTTCCTGGGACCCCAAAATGGGAAGGTTGCCAGAACAAGCTTCTGGGTAAGCAAGTAACTGAATAATTGAAAGGTCCATGTTGTATAAAGTAGAAAAGCAAAACAAAATGGTAATTGGATTTGGGAGAAGTCCTTATGACACAAATTCTAAGAATTCCTAAAGATATTTTGGTAAGATACTCACTAACAAAATGGAGTGAAAGACAGCAAAGGGTGGAATAGCAGAGGGCTATTTTAAGCCAGAAAAAAGTACAACACTCTCTCTTTGAGCAGCTATAAAAATCATATTCTATCTAATGTGTTTAAATGGAATGACAATCTTTTGTTAAATTATTAGTAAGGGGAATTTGTTATTATTCAGCCCTTTCATTTACTCATGTATGACATTGGAGATAGATTTAGCAGCTGGGAAATGCCTATTTCATAATATAAGAGCTAGCAAAATGTGAACATAGAATAGTAGACTGTTTGAACCTTTGCAGACTTCTGAATAATTTAAGATGGAGGCATAAAATTGATTTCATCTCTTTACAAATCAAGGTGCAGCTTAGAGAGGAAATAAAATACCAAATATGAGACAGATATTTAATCTCATCCACAAGAACATAGTCTTCACTTTATTCCAGAATACCTTCCTATGAATATTCATTACATAGAAAGAACCCTCCATGCAGATAATTATTTCAAAGTACAATACAAGGTTTTTATGGAGTAACATATGGTAAAGTGAGTGTAATGTTTCTAGGTAGAAATTTCTTTCTGATATTTCTCAGGAAATTTATGTTTCACAGAATCCCAAGTTCTAAAAAATATCAAGAAATTGGGGAAACAGGAAAGAGTAGTAGTACTGTGTGAGAATTAGTACTCATCCATCAACATAGAAATATTACTTAGTGTAAAGAACTCGCTGGCTCTGAGTTGGAAGCTGACACAGGATTCAGGTCAACATGTTGGGAATGGGAAGGTTATTGTGCCCCATCGTCCTGCTCACGGCTCTTGACATGTCCAAGGCTGGTTGTTCTTACAAACTAAACAAGCATTAATAAGTATCCTATGAGTCATATTCCAAGAAATAAGTATTGAAGGCACAATAAGTCCTTAAGTAGTGCTATTAAGCTGATTTTGCGTAGTACTTGGGCATCCTGATTCTTATGTTGATCAAATGTGCCTCAGTGTTTGCTGGTGTTTTGTTTCCATGCTTGAACACTCAGCATGGGCACTAGTTATTTAACATTGGAAATGCAAAGGGACTATTGTGGAATAATGTGACTTAAAATCAGAAATTGATCTACAATCCGAATGAGCTATAGTAATATCATTTCCAATGGCAAAACCAAGATTAGGAGAAGTAGATGAAAATAGTTTCATCTTTGAAAGATAATGAGTAAAATAAAAGAAAAAAACTTCCAATTGGTCTGGAATATTTGTCACAAAACAAGATCAAAACTATCAGATAAACAATTAGTGTTTTGTTTAAAAATTTTGTTTTAGGAATAACTTTTAAATAATGAGTATTTTTGGTATTGTCTTTCAATTTAAGTGCTTTTTATTACTATTTACTTTGTGTTAATATTCTTTTCTTTTAATCTTTTCTAGTATCAAATGTCTACGTCAAATAGAGATTATTTTCACATTATATAAATATATAATCTTGACCAGGCACAGTGGCTCATGCATGTAATCTCGGCACTTTGGGAGGCTGAAGTGGGGAGATTGTTTGAGCCCAGGAGTTTGAGACTAGCCTGGGTGAAATAGTGAGACCCTGTCTCCACAAAAACTTAAAAAAATTAGCCAGGCACAGTGGTACATACCTATAGTCCCAGCTACTCAGGAGGCTGAGATGAGAGGAGCCCAGAAGTTTGAGGCTGCAGTGAGCTATGATCACACCACTGCACTCTAGCCTAGGTGACAGAGTAAGACTCTGTCTCTAAAAGAAAAAAGAAAAGAAAAGAAAAAGAAATATATAATCTTGTCACAATATATTGATTCATAATAATAATAAATCATTTATTTGGTATTGAAATATAAAAATTTCTAAAACTTTTAGTTTCAGAAAAAAATATTAACTGTTTATTATTATGGCTAAAAATTATTATTTCAAAACATGTAAAT
Organism: Avahi laniger; assembly: GCA_963575035.1. Taxonomy (NCBI): domain Eukaryota; kingdom Metazoa; phylum Chordata; class Mammalia; order Primates; family Indriidae; genus Avahi; species Avahi laniger. The sequence goes on from CAUYSK010099492.1 coordinate 20,056, forward strand.
AGTTATGAAAAAACAATACAACATGACTTTAGGAATTCCTAAGCATTCCAGGAAATCCTGATGTCTCATTCCTAAATCCTAAAGATAAATATCTCTAAAAAAATTCATATATTTTATGAATTTAGAAAATACTAGGTGAGAGGACTTTTAAAACTCTCAGTCTTATACTAAAGGAGAAATTATTCCAGGATCCAGATGGGAGAATAGATATGAATTTAACTTATTATGATTTATAATTTCTTTAATTAAACAGTCAAGCAAATGCTCATACTCACCAGGTTGCCACATACTTGCACACTAAGTTCATTTCTTTATTCTTTCATTTAAGAATAGTCAGGCATGACATAGATCTGGGATGCCAAACTGAATCAAAGGAGAAAACATCCCTGCCCTAAAGGGGAAGATAAACAATGAAAACAGGAAAGTGAGTACAAAATATAATGCCAACTATATTTTGCCAAGTACATTGAAGAAATGTTAAGTTTTTTTTATCTGTTGTCCGTCCACACTTGGGTTAAGTAAATGAGGTCAAGGGAGACTCTGAGACAATACTTCAATATGTCAGAACCCCTTATGGATCCAAACTAAAAGTCTCAAAGTACTGGATCCACAAGTGCACAAGTGTAGTGCTCAGGGATTTGTCTCTGAGGCAAACTGGGATTTGTCTCTGAGGCAAAACTGGGATTTGTCTCTGAGGCAAATTGGTTTTCCTGTGTTCTAGAATAGAACTAGTATGAATCATTCCAAAGATTCTTTCTTCTTCTCCTTCCCCACTCTTTCCCATCTCCCTTTCACCTCCTTCTTTTTCTCCTGCTGTATTCCTCTTTCTTTGCATCTCGTAATAATTGGATTAATTTGCTAGTTTCATGTTGTGATGTCCCTATGTGTGCCTCACTTTACCCAACATATGGGAACCTATCAAATCCCAGACGGTCTCACTCTAATTCAATGACGAGTATGTTAAAATCATTTCCAGGGGTCCCATACATGATTTGTCTTCATATCTTATTTGCAATTTGGTCACATTAGGAGCATATTCAGATTTAATTATATCTCTTGTTAGATCAACTGACCATCTTTTAACTTTCTCGTATTTTTTTTTTATTTCACATTCAATTTTGGATTGTCAGTCAGGTGGTAAACAAGACTTAAGAAATGCTGGGCTTTGACATTTCAGAAGTCACTGTTTGTCTTGGTCCATTTTGTGTTGTGATAACAGAATAGCTAAAGCTGGTAAATTATAAAGAAAAAAGTTTACTTGGCTCATGATTCTGGTGGCTGGAAAGCCCAGGATTGGCAGCTACATCTGGTCAGCTCTCACACCATTTCAACTCATGGTGGAAACTGGAAGGAGGGAAAGAAATGTGCATGTGCAAAAAGGCCAACATGGGAAGAAACAATTTGTTCTTGCAGTAACTAATCCAGTTTCACCAGAGGGAGAACTCATGCTCTCCCTGGGAGTACGTTAATCTATTCATGAATGGTCCACTCTCATGGTCCAAGCACATCCCACTAGGCCTTACCTTCTAACACTGCCACGTGGCAATCAAGTTTCAACATGAGTTTCAGAGGGGGCAAACTCAAACCATAGCACTGTCACTGTTACTTTTGTTCACCTCTTGCCACGGTGCCATGACACACTGACATAATTATCTATTGCCTGTGATGCCTTTGGTAAATATATTTGCAGACATGTTAGATCAGAGACTTATTCAAGTCTCTTATTTTGGTAAATGTTCTAGGATATATGGGGTTGGGCATTAACTTATCCTTGGTTTGAGCTTAGCTTGCAAATTTTCCTAAGCATAATCTAGCATAGTGTAAAATATGCCCAAAATGTTTCTTCATTCTTTGTATGGTGATGTGATACTCTTGATCTTCCCAACAAAAGGTGATCTATTTTTCTACGTTCTTGAAACCATTAATAAGCTGGGTTTGCAACTTGCCTTGGCCAAAAGAATGCAAAAGGAGTGATGTTAGGAAGCTATGAGAGGCCTTGAAGCTTCTAGTTTTGGCCTCTCGGAACCCAGCCACCATGTGAGAGCCTGCTGGCTAGGTCAGAGACACCTCCACTCACAGCCCTGGCCAGCTGTCATTGTGTGAATGAGGTGATCTTCCATGCACCAGCCCCCAGAAGAACTGCCAACTGACTCAAAGTACATCAGAGAGGTCTGCCAAACCCAGCTCAGCTGAGCCCAAATTGCCAATCTGAGGGTTGGGAGGAAATAAATGGCTGTTGTTTTAAACATTAAGTATTGGGGTGGTTGGTGCACAGCAAGGGATAATGAATACAAAATTTAGTACCTAAAAGTAGGATGCTGATGTATCAACACTTGAAAACATGTGGCCTTTGTGTTGGGAACGCGTGGTAGCCAAAGACAGGAGAAGGCATGAGGAAATTGTAAACCATTAAAGACAAAAAAGCTAAACTGTTAGTGGAGGCTGAAATATATCATGAGGAAATTGTTATTGAAGGCTAAAAATGGTTAATTCATATTAGTTATGGAACAATTGTATTCTGAGATAATTTGGATGAGAGAAAAAGTCCTGATAAAATGTGTGGAGCTAGCCAAGGAGATCTCTAGGTAGGATGTCGGAAAGATCAGATATATTCTTCTAGCTGCATACGATATGTCAATTGTACAAGAGAGACAAACTAAAGAAGAAACTTTTCAGCTTGCAAGCAAAATTTAGAGGAAATCTAGTGCTTCTTAGCCTTGCCAAATGGGAAAATTAAGTTGTTTTTCATCCTCAGTTTCTCTAGTCTGTAAATGATTCTCATTATAAGAAATGGCCTTCGGATGAGACCAAGTGTGGAGTGTGGCTCTGAGACCCTTTGGTAAAACGTACAACAGTGGCTCTCAAACCTTAACAGCCATCAGAATTATCTGAAGGGCTTATTAAAACGCAGGTCCCTCCCCTTTCCTGAGAGATTCTGATTTAGTAGTTTTATGGTGGGGCCCACAAATTGCATTTCTAGAAAGTTCTCAGATGATGCTACTGTTTTGGAGAACATGCATTGTGAAACATTGACGTAGAAAGATTTAAGTCTATGCCAATTAGACCTGCTAAGCTAGATAAAATAGCCTCTAAGAATCTTAAAGATGTCTTCCTGCAATAGCTTCACATGCCCAGAATAGAAAGAGATTGAAACAAATTATGGACGTGGCTTTTGGAGCATTGAGTCAACCCCAGTAAGATTCAAAAGACACTTAGGAAAAAAATTAAGAGAGCTATATTGGTGAAACTCTAATTGCTTGGAATAAAAGGAATAGAGGCACTTAAAAATGAAAAGAGGTATCTGGGCACCCAAGTGTCTGTGGGTGAGAAGCTGACTGAGAAAGCTGCATAGTTGCAAACATGGATTGTTTTTTACTGAATAAGAAAGACATATCAGAACTTGAAGTCAAGAACCCAAGGGGTAGAGGTAAAAACACAGGAGAAAAATGGATTAGAGAACCACTCTCAGGGACCAGAACATTTCCCACCTCCAAAGAAGGAGGCCCTGACAACACGTCTGGGCTGGTTTTCAGAATTTCTGTGGACTATGACAGCATCCAGCCTCTATTCCTCCTGATTTTGAATGGGCGTGTGTGTCTGTTACTGTTTTCCACTCTGTAACTCGCTGTTACATGTGTGTGGAGAGCTGAGAACTTGGCTTTTGGGTTTGCAGTCTCTGGATCAAGATGGAATGCTCCTGAGAAGCTGCATTTGAGCTTCTTCCCATTTCCAGACCTGACACAAAACATGAGATCCTCAACTCAAGTCCAGTGCTGCAATCAGCATACAATTTATAAGGTATCTGAGATGACAGAGATATTGTCCAGAGAGAAGTAACATGGATAATTCAGGACAAATGCCAGATTACAGTAGATTGAAAAATATGACCCAACATTCCTCTGATCCCCGTGATGTGATGTTGCTCTTCTCCTCACTGTGTGAAGATGGAGTCGCCACTCCCCTTGGCGAGGTTGCTGTTCTTCCCACCCAGAGGTGAGTCTGTTTCTCCGCCCCCTTGGATCTGAGTGGACCTTGTGATTTTCTGGGTCGATGAAATGCAGCAGAGGCATGTCAATGACATTCCAAGTTGTGGCCTCCAGAAGCCACACAGTCCTCTTTTGCCACCTGGGAATGTCAATGCAATAAGAGAAAGTCTGAGCTAGTCAGGGAGAAGCCTTATGGGGGAGAATCCAGGAAGCGTAAATTATTTTTAAAGCCTAGAATAAAGGTGACTTATGCTGTTACAAAGAAAATACTCCTCTGTTGTGATTTGGATGATAGAAATTGGAATTTGAAATGTTAGGTTATTAAGTATGAAATGTCCGATTTCCTTAGATACTAAGTTTGACAGTTGTTATCTCTGACGTTTCGCTTTGACACTTCTAGTTTTATTTTTCTTGTGAAGGTACAGCCTCAGTCTTTCAAACACACGTTGGCAAGATGGCAAAACTGTGTCAATAGTTTAGGTGAGTACTTTGATGAATTGCACTGCTTTTTGTTTGAGATATAATAAACTACACTTTAGATTCTAAATCATACATTTCATATTTAATGACCTAATAATCTGGCACATAGCTACAGATACACTGAGATACACCAAGTCTATGCGCATTGTAAAGAAAGGATACAGCAATTCCAAGGTCAGAATAACTCCCATTACACATAGTTTTTTGTAATTTTATCTGGAGAATAGAGCATATCTTTTAAAAGCCAATAGAATTTCATTAAAAATAAACTGTCCATGCCTAGGAGACAAACAGTGTGCCGTGGATGGTAGCATGTAGCATAGTGTCAACGTCTTCACTGGACTATACTTCCAATCTGGTTTAAGTGTATAGGAATAAAAAAAGAGACATCTTTCCCACTTTTTATCCACATTTCACTTTTTGTTCAGCAAGGAGCTATTGGCAACCTACTGTATACAGGATCCTGTACTAGGTGCTACAGATGGAACAAAAAACAAAGCAAAACAAAAATAATGCCTGTCTTGAAGTTGTTTAGATTTAGTCGGTGAAAGGGATGGTGAGTAACATAATAAGTAAAATAAAGAGTATGTTGGGAAGTGGTAAGTGCTTAGGACAAAAACAATAGGGAAGGAGGATAGGAAGTGTTTGGGAGATCGTGGTTAACATTGCAGTTAGGCTACTTTCAGGAGGCGATGATGTTACTAAAGAGAAAACACTGTGGTGGGAAGACCTTGAACATGAGCATGCATGGAGGGTTGGAGTAATGGCCTGGGGCAGAGGGACTAGAGCAGGTTGAGCAGGGGTGTTGCTGTGGTTGAGGTCAGAAAGGTGATGGGAGTGGAGTGGAATTCAAGGCTGTCAGGATTTTAGTTTTTTCTCTAAGTGAGATGTGAAGCCATTGGATACATCTTAAAATAGAAGTTGCATGATGTAACTTACAATTTTTCTCATGATTACCTGGCTGATTTATTGAGAATAGACTGAAAGGCTGGACGGAATAATCCAGGTGCGAGGGGATTGAGGATAGGACCACCACAGTGACTGTGAAGCACGTGGCACCAAGAGGTCAGACTCTGGATCCAGTGGGGAGTCAGAGCCCGTAGGATGCGCTGCTGATCCAATGCAGACCCCGCGACAATGAGAAGGGTCAGGATGACTCCGAGGTTTGTGGTATGAGCAAATGAAAGCCAGCAATCACTAACTGAGGTAGCAAAGAATGAAGGCTTGCGGTGGAAAATCTCAGGAGCTTGTGTTCAGTCTGAGGTCCTGACACACATCTAAGTGACATGTCAAGTAGACAGTAATATGCACCTAAGGCCTGGGGGAGATGTCAGAGTGTGAAATAACAGTTGAGAGTCATCGGTTCATTAGTTTCTCATAGCAAAGTACCACGGACTGGGTGGCTTAAACAATAGGAATTTATTGTCTCACAATTTTGGAGGCCACAAATTAGAGATCAGGGTGTCTGCAGTGGCAGTTTCTCCCAAGGCCTCTTTCCTTGGCTCGTAGCTGGCATCTTCTCCTTGAGTCCTCGTGTGACCTACCCTCTCCCCCTCCTGCACCTTCCTTACCTCATTGTAACTCAATTATCTCTTTGAAGACCCAACCTCCAAATACGCCACATTCTGAGGTACTGGGAGTTAACTTCAACATATGAATTTGGAAGGACACAATTCTGCTCATAACATTGACATTTGTGGCATTTTAACTTGTGAATCTGGATGAAACAACCTAGGATAGGTTTAGACGGAAAATAGCATAAGTGCCAGGATGAATTTTGCAGCCCTGCAACACTGAGGTTGGAGAGGTGGAAAAGAAGATCAAGAGAGAGGTCAGAGCTGTAGGAGGAAAGGCAGGAGGATGGCGTTTTCTGAAAGGCAAGTGGCAGAGTCTACAAGAAGGAGAGCAGGACCAACTCTGTCCAATGCTGCAGAGAGGCAAGTAAGCTGCATTACAAATGCGTAATAAGAGTAACAGTGACACTGTCTATTCCATTTGCTCTGCGGTAAAGAAATACCCGAGGCTGGGTAATTAATAAGGAAAAGAGGTTTGTTTGGCTCACAGTTCTGCAAATTGTACAGGAAACATGGTGCCAGTTGCTCCTGGGGAGGGCCTAAGGAAGCTTCCACTCATGGAGGAAGGTAAAGGGAAGGAGGCATCACATGGCTGGAGAGGACAGAAGAGAGAGAGAAGGGAGGGAGGCGCCAGGCTCTGTTTAACAATCAGTTCTTACAAAAACTAATCGAGCAGGTAGAGTCACCCATGACAGTGAGGATAGCACCAGACATTCATGAGGGATCCATCCCCCTGACCAAATCATCTCCCATTAGGCCCCACCTCCAACACTCGGGACCAAATTTCAACATGAGATTTGAAGGGGACAAGTATCCAAACATGTCAGACACCACCAACAAATAACAATGACAAATCATCCTAAATAGTAGCTTTTATTGAATGCTCACTATATGTATGCTAGGTGTTTGCTTACCTTATATTTTCTTCACATAATCTCTGTGAGATGAGTACTCTTGTTATTCTTCATTTTACAGACAATGAAACTGTGATTCAGAGAGATTAAGTAACTCATCCAGTCAGATCCTGCTACATAATTTGCCAAGGCTCCATGCAAAATGAAAAATGAGATCCTTTGTTCAAAACTTACTGAGAATTCCAACATGGTAACATCAGACAGAGACTTAGACCAAGCCTGGCTGAGGATGGTCCCTGGGCACAGGTCATATAGCTGGCCCATCACACAGCCTCCTCAGTGAGTGTTAGAGGCAGGTGTCAGCGCCAAGGTTGTCTGACTCCAATCTGGCCGTTGCCTCCTTTAAATGATCCCTTATCAAAAATGTGAAGGCTTCATAGTTTGCTAATAGTTTCATCTAACAGAGCCTCATGAGATATTTCCTGAGACTCCATCATTACGGAAAAGTATAAAAAAACCCAGTTCTCTTCCGGTTGGACCCAAATGTTGTTTTGGTCATCTGTGTGGGATGAGCGTAGGAAGCTGGGAAGATTGCCTAATGGGAACTCTTCATTTGAAAAATGAAGCTGTGGCTTCCAGCTGTGACCATGAAATCTATGCTTCTATGCATGAAACAGGAATGTTAAAAAAGGTCAGATTGTGTCCAAGTTTGATATTTATTTGAGTTGACACTGTCTGCCACTCTGCTCATTTCGAGCCTTCTCGGTGTCTAGTGTGGGTGTGGCTTTAAAGCCTCAAGTAGACATTGCACCTGTGAAAGCATTTGTTGATTGACATACACGTTGGCATTAGGCAGTGTAGAATTAAACACTGCGTTCTCACACCTGTGTTTCTTTTGCCTAATATTCAAAAAATTTCAATTTTTTCTTACCTTTTCTTTCTTTCCTTTTTTTTTTCTCCTGTGAAGCGCTGCTGTGCCACTGTTACAGCGTTTTAAATTAGTTTCACCACTGTCATCAGCTTTGTGATTATCTCGGCTTCTTGAACACCTGGTCTGACTTTAGAAATTATTTGCCATCTGGCCAAATACTGAGTAATTATAACAACTTAATGGCAGGATAAAATACTGTTTGATAAGAGCCTTGATAGTCTTTTCAAAGAGGGAGGAAGCATTAAATAAAGCTCTGCCATTGAGTTACATGTGCTTGCTTTGCAGACTTTAAAAATGTTACTTTAGGGACATCCTTGGGGCATTTCCTTGAAGGTAGTTTCTCTAGACGTTGTATCAGTAAAAGCTTAAAGGGTCACTGCTCAGATTCACCGATATCACACTTATTCAATACTTTTCCATCACATATGAAAGCAAGAAGCCATATGTAGCTTTTGATTGATGAACGTAAACTTAAGGCGACACTAAATCCACCACTTATTATTAGGATCATCTGCTTGCTCGAAATGATCTCTCCTTTCAGCATGGAATAGTTGAGAGTGTGGGTTTTGTTGATCTGCAGTGTTTTCCTGTGAAGAGACAGAGGATGCCTTCGGAAGGAAGGATGCATTTTCGCAGCAGTGTGTATCTTGAGATTGAACGCTGTTTGAATGACTCCATAATAGAGGCGGCCTAACGTGTGCTTAAGAGCACATACTCGGAAACTGTGCTTCCCGGCGTGGACCTGGATCTGCCATTCACTAGCTTGTATTCTTGGCCAAGACATTACTTAAACCTGTTTTCTTATCTGTAAAGCAGAGTTGATAGTAACCCCTGAAAGGGTTGGGAATAGTTGATGGAAAACCCTACACACATAGAACATAAAAACAAACAGCCATCTTATGGATAAGAATTGGATAAGATTGCACAAGACTTGGGTGGATAAAAAGGCTCCAGGTCTAGGACAAAAAAAGACATGCATTTGCGTTTCCCTAAGCCCCCACCCTGAGGTCAGGCTTTCTTTTAATATTCAAGTAGATTGCACAGCGTTTGTTTGTGTCCCATATGTAGCATTCAGAGATTTGCGCAGGTGGAGTTATGCTGAATTACTGTCACTGCGCCTGCCTCTGCAACCTCAATACGCTCTCATTCTGCGTTTGGCTTTTCAGTGTCCTGCTTCTTTTTACATTTATTCATTTGGCAACTATGTATTGAACATGTCGATGCAGAGGTAAACAATCTAGGAAAGAAAACACACAGCAGGAAATTCCAGGTAGTGACAAGTGGTACCAATGACATGAGACAGGGTGATATTGTGGCATGACCTGGGGTGAGCTCTTTGGCATTGGGTAGTTTGGGGGGCTGCTGGGAAGAGATGACATAGGAGAGAAGACATGGGTGATGGAAGGGCCCCGGATGCAGCAAAGGCCCTGAGCGGGGACACCCTCCCTGTGCGGAGCAGCTGGGGAGGGAGAGCGGGCAGGAGCGGCAGGCAAGGACGGCTGGAGGCCCCGGCACACACCAGGCATTCTGTGCAGCTGCCCTGAGACTCGACAATCACTGCTGCTCCACTTTCCCACAACCTCTCTACCACGTGGCTTTTGTGGTAGTAGACTATGCAAAGTTCTGGAAAATGCAGAGAGAGAAGAGCTTGCAATGGAAAGCTGGTGCTATTGTTCCAGAAAGTTCTTCACTCATCCTCACCCTACATTTCTCCCTGGCTCCCTTTCCTCCTCTGTCCCTGGGTTGCCCCGTGTTCCTTGGTTACCTTCCTCCCTTCTCCTGTCTCTCCGTCAGACAGCCTCTTGCAATGCTCCTGTTCCTGCTACCTTCTTATGCGAAGCTGTCTAGTTCTCCTCTCCCAGGGGAGGTTCTGGGCCTACTTTGTGTGTCCAAAAATATAAGCCTTTTGCTTAAAACAGACATGTGGACTCTTAGCTGTGTAAAAAAAATAACTGATGTTTTAAAATGATTTCAAATTATTTAGAAATGGATTGCTTAAATTATTTTAAGTTTTATTTGTTTTATTCTTAAATGTATCCAAGATCAAATTGTTTTAATCCTGTTCCTGTAAGCAGAATAGAAGGATATATTTCTCTGTTATCCAGAAAAGACATCTAGGGGACATGCTTTTTATTTGATTTCTCATGGGTTTATATCTGAAGCCACATATATTAGGGGCAACCCTAGATATGATTTTACCTGTAGCAAAATTAAACAAATCATTCATTTTTAAAGTTTCTCCCATAAGGTTAGGCTCTTCTGTAGAAGAGACTTCTTCTCTTGAGAAGTAAGCAGCATGACAACTTTAGAGAAAGAATCACAGGGAGAGGAATTCGGGGTAGAGACACGAGGGTTCTGCTCGTGGCACAGAACTGGGAGTCACTGGCTGTGTGCAAGTTACTGATTCCTCCTTTTTTTGACTGAATCTATACAGAGAAAGAAAGTGTTTCCTGAGATCTGGAGATTGTGCCATGCAACCGATACCCAGCAGCGTTTTGGGGGGCAGGGGATATGATCGAAATGAAGTCACGGCCCAACCAAACTGTTTTTTTTTGCATTCCAGTTCTCATGAGCAGCTTGAGGACTCAGTTTACTCAGGCCAGGTGAGCTGCACAAAGCAGGCTTTTCTGTCTGGGGCCAGGTGCAGCCTCATCGCAGGGCCCAGTAAACAGTGATGGCCACTGCCCCCAACCTGCTGCCCACAGAGCCCTTGAGACGGGCCTCCTGCCTGCAGCTGCCCTCAGCTGGGCTAACACCATCAAACAGGCTTTCTGCGGGACAATTGCTTCTTTGTCAGGCCCTTTGCACACAAGGGCAGCTGTGAGCCCACAGAATTCGCTCCCTGAACTAAGGCTTCGGTGTGTTCTCCAGAAAGCAAGCAAAATGCCCCTCCTGCGCTCTCCGCCTTTCTGTGTCAAGTATTGACATTTCATATTGGAGTCTAGATGCCAGGAACTCCTGTGAAAACATAATTATTTATGTATTATGTGGAAACCGAAGGTCCATTATTTCAGGAAGCTGCAAGCCTAAAAAATGTATTTAAAGTCATGCATACTGACAAGTCATGTCTTTGTACATATATTTTTGAGAAGATTTACAGTCTTCAGGATAAATATCCATCCCAGAACTGGTCTGGCTGTTATCAAATGTATCAGCGAGGACACTTGGCCATCTGTACCTGGAAAATGGTACAATTTACATTAAGAGGGGAAATTCCTCATGATGGCTCTCATAGCCAACTTACGACCCATGTTCTTCATAAGTTCCCCTCTAAATATTAAACTAGGAACTGTGCATCAGAAGGTCAATCGGCCCAGTGTTTCTAGTAAAATGAATGGCATATTGTAAATGACACTGGCTGAAATAAGTGGCCTAGCATTAGTAAAATAGGAAGTGAGTGTTCTGCAGTCAACACACAGCTATGTTTGAATGCCGTGTTTGACTTTAGCTGTAAGCACTGGTCTGTTACACAGAGAGCGGCGTGTCTAATGGAGTGTGACTACATTAACAGTGCCAAGGGGTGCACGAGGGCATGGTTCAGCTGCCAGGCACATTGACCATGCAGCGGATTCCCGGTCCGAGCGGCGAAGCCCGTGCACGTTTCCTGTTGAAAGGCAGCCTGCGTGAATGGATCAGATTCCATTTTATCACCAAGTTGCTCTGTAATGGAACCCTCTGTGTTGTCTTAAATGCTTAGAGGCTGTTAATACCAAGTGAATAGAGTGCTTGACTGTCAGATTGCTGTATTTAAAGAAAACACATGCTGTATTTACTGATTTTCTACATTAGCAAATGTTTTCCCGGGTGAGCTTTACTTTATTTATCATTGAACCAGCATTTCATTTTTTTTTTGACATCTTTCCATTCTGATAAGCCAAACTTAGGATTGGTGTGCTGACAGGCCAGAAATGAATTCCTAATGAAGAGGACTAAAACAGTTAATAAAAAACCATTATTAGAAGAGACAGTATAAGTTTATAATATAAACACAAACTCAAAAGGATTGTTTTGAAAATATTACCTGGCAGGCACGGCTGCTAATAAAACTCTCCTCTGTGGCTATGTACAACTTCTTTATGAGATGTAAACACATTAGTTTTTTTCTCCCAAGAGTTTCAGGGCTTCACATTTTATATTCATTCTCCTTATCAAATGTCACGGAGTAGAGTCACTTGACAGGTTTTAGAATAATCCCTATCAACACACTGATATGTTACAATACCTTCCCACAGCAAACCCCAAAGTAGCGAGTAAGAGGCATTAAAAGCTGGTCATTTAAATGACCATCTGACCATCTGACCATCCTTAGGCCACAGAGATAGTATGCAGACGCCTGGCTCCTGGCAGGGATGGTGCCTGCAGCTTTTGGTTGCAGTCTGTCAGTGCAGCTGGTGTGAATGCCCCAAATTTAATGTCCTCAGTGACAGCTGTACTATATCCTTGGAATGCACAGTTCATGGGGAATGAAATTATCAGACAAAGGTTACATAAAGGTGCCACTGTTGGAAATGTTTCCATGCAGAATATCTTAGTGTGCGATGGTGGTTTTAATTAACACAAAGTCTGCCTTCACAGGCACTGCGTCTGGCCCTTTGGAAATAGCAGTAGGCAAGACGGATGTAGCTCAGTTATTGTCTCCATGGACCTCATTGTCTAGAAATGATTCCCGTCAATTGATCTTAAATCCTCACTTTTGAAAAATGTGTAACAACGACAGCCTGTATTGATATTAGCTGTTAGACAAATTCCCTTTTTACATTCATCTTTCATTGTTTTTTTTCCATTATAGAATCTTCTCCATCACAGAGAACCTGTTCAATGAAACAAACAACACAAATACAAAGATAATTAGTTTCTAGGCAGTAATGACAGCAGTAAGTGTTGATATTAGTTGGACTTGAGTCCTTAGGCATGGTGGTTAAGGGTATGTGTTCCAGAGCAATGCTGTGTGCGTCTAAGTACTGGTTCTGCTGTCTACAAGATGTACGGATGACAATTTTCTTAACTTTTCTGTGCTTTTTCTTCCTTGCTTGGACAATGATGACAATAATACTATTTTCCTCATATGATGGTTATGATCTTCAAATGAGGTAACATATATAAAGTACAGTGTCTGGAACATAGTAAGTACTCAATAAATGTGAGCCTTTATTACTTCCTTATATTTTATTTATGTCTTATCATGGAACCAAATGGGAAAGTAATTGCGCTGGAGAAAGCGCACTGCCGCTTTGAGATATAGGCTACTCATAATTAGCTCATGAATCTATTGCACCAACATTTGGAGGCCCAACTCAGCACAGATCACAAATGGGCTTCACTTGACTTATATATAGCAATGCTGTGAAATTGAGCAGGAAGGATATCTGCTGGTGATAATTATGGCAATTAAAATGGCAGGTAATATGCTAACTAGTTGCAGTGTTGTCAGAGCTGTTCAGACAGACGAAAAATAAAACATACTAAGAAAGATTTACCCTTTAAGGGATACAGGAAAATAATATTTTTTAAAAAAAATTCAGCGTAAATCTTGGCAGGGACAATTTATAATTCCCAAGATATGCACTTTCCTTTCCCCACTCAACATCACCTACTTAGCTAATACCTTACAATGTATTTTCAGTACAATGAAAAAGATAATAGGAGCCAGAAAACATAACAATTGTGAGCCTGAGCCTTTGCATCTGGAAGACACAAGTTCAAGTCATGACCTTGCCACTTACCATGTTTCGGGCAAGTTAATTGGACGCTTACTAGCTTCTTGCTAAAAGATTGACTTTGGCTAGTTCTGTGTGATAAAGAATTTTTCTGGTCTTTGTCTCCTATTCCTGGGTGGAAGCCTCTAAACCATTGAAATTTTGTGAGTGAGAGGAGCATCTGTTATTCATGCAAGGCCTGCTAGTTTCTGCTAAGGAGATGAGCAGGAGACCCAGGATGGGGTCTGGCCATGCTGGAAAGATCAACCATGTACTGATAATTAGAGGGTTGGGGTCTGGGGCCACGTGATATTCATCCAACCTCAGGGAGGAAGGAGGCTGGAGATTGACAGACTTCTTTCATGTGGCTAATAATTCAATCAACCATGCCTACTGAGAGACAAAAACAAAATCCTAAGACCCCCAACTGATTGAACTGACCTCTCTTGGTCAAAGGGATCCCAGAGAAACCTTTAAATCTGAAATCGCAGACGTGAGAGGATGGGAGGTCAGACACGCCTTGTTATACCCCGATCCTTTTTAAATGCCGTTAGGTTTTCTTTGTTAAGGGTTAAACAGAACCAGCCTTTTGCGAAGATTTGCTCTGCTGCTGATTTCAACTAACTGCCTAATGCTGCTCCTCCCTTTTTTGTGTTTTTTGCACTACAACTAACCATCATTCCTTCCGGATAAGAGGTCACTGATCATGGAGTGTTCTGGCCAGTCTATGGAGGATGTGCAGTGAGGGATTTTGTGTCCTCTTTTGATGTCAGAGGGCTGAAAACTCCACCCTTGGATAATGCTAAAGCCTCCATTTTTGGAAAATGGATCCCACAAAGGATCATGAAGCTCAATTGTGCATGTGCATGTTTTTCCTTTCAGATATACTCACGACTTCTTCTACAGCTTGTTAAATATATATATTTGGCCACCCTACTCAACATAAATTCATGTTCCTGTTGCCTTTCCCTTGAAGTATATGCTCTTGGCTTCTGCCCAAGACTATGGCTTCCCAGCCTGTCAGAATGGCCACCCTACAGGCAGCAATCCTTTATGAGAAATAAAGCTCTGCTTTCCAAATTTATAAACCTTGTCATTCTTCAGTTGACACTATATAATGAAACCCCAATAAAAACTCTGGACACTGAAGCTTGGGTGAGCTTCCCTTGTGACTATATACTCTGTGAGCATTGTTACACATCAGTGGGCTGGCAGGGTGATGCACACTGACTGCTCAGGGAAATGACACCAGAAGCTTCACATTTGGGACCCTCCCAGACCTCACTCTATGTGTCCCTTTTTTGGACTTCCTGATTTGCATCTTTGTACCTATAATGAAACTTCAGTCATAAGTATGGGACTTGCCTATGTTCCATGTGTCATTCTAGCAAGTTAATGAACAGGAGGGCATAGAGAAACCTTGGTGTTTGTATCCAGTTGGTCACAAGTGAAGGTGAAGCTTAGGGCCCTGGGAACCCCTAAACTTGCAACTGGTGTCTGAAGTAAGGGTCATCTTGCGGGAGACTATGAACCTAATCTATAAATTTGGTCTAATTTTAGGTGGTGAAAGAAGTCATTTCCGCTAGTGACTTCTTCACTCTAAAATTAGAAAAAGAGATCTGATAAGCACTGTAGTCTAGTGCAGTGGTTCTCAGTGTGTGGTTGCTGGAGGGGCAGCACTGGGATTGCCGGGAAGCTTGTTAGAAGTGCAGAACCTCAGCTGCCACCCAAGCCTTCTGCATCAGGAACTCCAGCGGTGGGGCCTGGAACTTTGGCTTTCACATGCCCTCCAGGTGGTCCTGATGCACTCTTAAGTTTTAGAACAACTACTGCAACTGTTAGAGACAGAATCTAGGCTGGACAGCCTTCGTTTGAACGACTGTCCCATCACGGATTATCTCTGCAACATTGGGCAGGTTGCTTAACCTCTCTGGGCCTTGGTTTCTTATCTGTAAAGGTGGAGATAGTAACAGGATATCCCCCACTCTGCCATGGAGTTGTTTTGAGGGATGAATGACTTCATACATATAAAGCATTTATAGTAAGAACTGGGACGCTGAGGGCTTTACAAGTGTTTGTTGTCTACAAACAAGAATTATCTACATAACAAGAATAATGCTACTTGTCTTGTGGTGAAGGTGAAATAAGTTAAAGTACGTAATATACTTCCTGAAACACATTATATGATTAACTAATGATTGTTGTTTTGAGTATCTACAATTTCAACTTATTTAAGACATATAGCAAATGTCATAATTATTTTCTTGAAAAGCAAGTAGAGGTTATATATAATCAAACTGCCTGGAATTTCCATAAGAGGAACAAACTATATCATCCCTCACTCCTTGCCAAGCCAAGGGGATCTCTATACTGTATTACTAAGTGAGTAATTACATTATATATTAGTAATTATATTAGAAATGCCCTCCTGGGCACTGACTGCAAACTAATACTGAGAAGAAAACTACAATTTTTTTCCTTATCGAAGTGCAACTGGCTGCTGAAATTCATGTGTTTCTATTTTAATCACTGCTTGTGATATTCTTTGTGGTGTTTCATGATTATTTTAAGGCAAGATTGCTTGGTTACTATATTGATGTTTTTCAGTGGAAAAATATTTTTGTTTTATTTTCTCCTTGTACAAATGCAATGTTTCTCAAAGACTATTCCACAGAACCATCTGCATTAAACCCCTCTGGGTTGCTTATGGCTAAAAAAAAAAAATAAAACAAAGTATATTCTCAGTTTACATGAATGAAAACAGGTAGGCATGCTTGAGTTTGAGAACCATTGTTTTCATTGTTTTTCGTGAATAACGGAATATTAGAAAACAAAATGAAATAAAAAACTAAAACTCTAAGAGGTGTTTAAAGACCAATATGAATAAAGTTGAAGAAGACATAAATTCAGAAGACATGAGAACTAGGGTGCAGTGGAAGGGAAACACATCAGAGAGTCCTCCAAAGCCTGGACCGTCGTTACGGAGTTGACGCAGGCTCCTCTCGTGAACTGAACTACAGAGCCAGACTGTTCCAGCTCTTAGGACTGAGACGTGTTGAGCTTTGTCTGCACAAATTGCTGTAACCCTCTGATTACATCTATGCAGAGAAGGACCCATCAGGCTCCCAGCTCACCATTCTAGAGGGGAATATTCATTTTTTAATGATCCGCTTTGAGTGTAAACACATGTCTTGTGAACTGCCTGCCATTTTTTTTCCTCAGTCACTTTAGAAACATAGTACAAAGAAATTCTCTTGTTTCTACAAGTCTCCTAAAGGCCGGGCCTGTCTGTAGAATCCAGTTGTTCTCCCTCCTTTCAATACACAAAAAAGCAAAGATAATCTTCTGCTATTCTCATGGATCCAGTAAGGAGACTTTTTTTTCCCTTGGACAGGTGCAGTGAACAAAATACACTTAGAGAAAGAGAGACACGTGCACACATAAGAAGAGACTTATCTATACTAAAGAGGCTTAGTGATTTCTAAATAATTCGTAGTTAAAAATAGGGAAAACAGATGACTTGATCCTCAGATAGTTCACAAAGCTCCTGTTAGAGTTTTGTTACCACGAAATCTTTTTATTAGCCCTGTTGAAATGAAACTTGTCAATGCTTATCTAATTCTCTTCCCTGCCATTCCTCCAGGGAAGGTACCAGTGAGCTATAAAATAGGAGTAAATACAGAAAAGGAAACTGTCTGAACATTGCACAAGATGTGTCATTGGGCATAGAATAAATGCGAATTATTTCTGGGATAATTTGTCATCAGAAGATGCAGAATAAAAATGAGATGTTAGGGGCCAGTGGGGTGTGTGTGTGTGTGTGTGTGTGTGTGTGTGTGTGTGTGTCGATGTAGGTGGGGGAAGGTAGGGAGGCTGGGGGAATAGCAGGGCTACTGTATACAACAAGTTGGCCCATTAGGTGATCTGAAACACTCCTGCTACCAAGACACCTAGAAAGACCGGACAAAAAAAGTGTCACAAATATACTTTTAAATGCAAAGGTGAACATGTAAGAAAGGGGAATTTTCAAGGGCCAAAAGCAAGAGGAAAATTACAAACAACAGTGGCCAGTGGGCACCAAACCACAGCTACTGTGGGAATTTTGCCAAGCTCAATGACCAAGAAGCATATATGTAATGACCATAAAGAGGGAAATCATGTATCCAGTCAAGAAGGAAGATTGGAATTGAGACCCTGCATTAGGCCCAGGCTTAGGAAGGTATAACCCTTAAAGGAAGCCTCGAATAAAAAGCACTTACTCATTGATGGAGGATATATGCAAGCTCACCTATCACAGTTTGGGCTTAGTGGGACAAAACAAAACAAACCCATAACCTCCTTGAGAATTTGGACTTCACAAGCCTTCCATGAAGATGGGTTTAAAGTCTGAATTTTCATTATTTTATGATCCTATATCTTCCAAATGGAAAAATTAACATAAAAGGCTGGAAACTCCACTGAGGTGCTTACAGTCACGCCTTCTTAACGCAGGTGGCATATATCCCCATACATACAACTCTACTGGAAATGTGCTCACAATCCAAAATTATAAAACATATGAAGTCACAAGCTGCAATAAGCAAGCATCAATGCAAACGAATAGCAGGAGGTTACTCCGAGGGCCTCAGATAATAAGGGTAATATAGACAGAAACTATAAGATAAGTATGCTTTAAAGTCACAAAATTTAAAACAAAATAACATGAGAAATGAACCAGATACTATCAGCCAAGACTAGCCACAATTGAGAAGAAAATGTTAAGAGCAAGGAAGCTTAGTTTTTGGGGTTTCTCCGTGACTTAGTAATAGCATATGTCTTTGACTAAGTTATTTAATTTATTTCTGGATAAACTGACTGATATTTAAGATCTGCTCTTTAGCCTCTTGGTTTCCTATCTCCAGGCAGACACTATCCAATCGCTTTCTCCTTGGTTTGACAGGGCAATGATGCAACCATGCATGATACCCACCTCTCTGGCAGAGAGAAGTGACAAGACGGCCACCATGAGGGCTGGCAGAAGCTGGGAGCCAGGTGGAGGGTGGAGACTGTCTGTGCTCACCCCTTTCATTAACCCCCACTTGCAGACAGCTGGGTCACTGGGAATCCTAGTTGTTATTCTAACAACTAATGGACCCGGGTCAGCAAAATGCATGCTTTTCTTGCCAGTTTTTCTTAGGTTATTTCCACTTTTAGAACATGGATCTCATGTGTACAGATTAGAGTTATTTGTTATATATATGATTAAAATTAGTGCAGTGATGAGATTGGATTCTGTTTACCATGATTTCAGCACAAGTTAGAGTCAGGGCATGGCAGGTAGAGGTGACAGCAGACAAGATTACCCAGGACACCTACAGATGGGTAGGCCATTCTCGTGTCTGCGGACACTTACCTCCAGGTGTTTGCCTAAAGAATGCTATGGGAAATCCAAGTAATTTTCATATGGCTAGAAATTAACCTGCAGTAACCACATAGACATACACTTATTTCCAGACCTTTTATTGTCCCCATCACTCTGGGGAAAGGAAACAAGAAAATCATGTCCTTTCACCATCCGCCTGTAATTAAAGCAGTTAGTAATGTGCATGGGTACCAGCCATTATTAGCAGATTTGAAAGAAAGGCTGTTAAATCACTTCTCAGATAGGAAGTTCATGTTGGATGACAGAATACCTTTTTCTTGCCTGAGAAAATGACACTTCTCAGAAATGTGTGGAGACATGAATTGTCACAGGGAGTTACTTCCCTAGTAATTGCTGTCGTTGTGAGAGGTCAACCTGAACAACTTTTAATAGACATCGTCATCATGAGAGAGGATGGAGCCAAGAGGATTTTCTAAGTCAATGTAGTATTTTATAAAGGGTATTTGTTGTGGGATTTTCAACAGTGAATTGCTGATTCACATTAGCTAAGTTCAAAATAAAACTGCATTATGAAAGAACACAGACAAGGTGGGGAAGAAGAATTTTCTTCTTCCTTTCTATATATATCACTGGAAGCTCTTTGGGAGAGTGTTGCTATTTTTTCAAGATATTGCATGAGTTTTATTTTTAATGTCAATTACATGTCTTAACTTTGAACTTTATACAGACTTCGGCATGCTTTGCAATTATTCAGATAACATCCTACATTTCCACAAAAACAAAAATTTCTTGTGCTTTTACCCCAGATGAACTAGGATTAAAATGATGGACATTGTTTAATATTTATTGACCATCAAATTCTTAGATAGCTCAAAGAAAAATAGCCATTCTTTGAGGCCAGAAAAGAAATGTCTTTGCTTTTGTGGGAAGTTTGAATGTGGGGCAGATGCTAGTGGACCCGCAGCTGGCTGATCTGGACTTGGTAAATGACTACCCTCTTGGTGGTCTGCATAACAAAGCTATTATATTGTATTTGCCAAAGTCCTTTCCAACCTACTCAGTTTTGTGCTTAGAATGCTGCTTTGTTAACCCCTTAGCCCCACACTCTCTTCAATAGCAACGAATGGGTTTTCATAGCCTGTGCATCTTCTAGCCCTGTAGCATGAAGTACTATTAGCAGAATGGAATCATGCCCCGCTGGAGGTTCTCATTCTGCAGTCTCCGCCAACTGTCTTGGGAAAGGTACTTAAGCTCTCTAAGCCTCAGTTAATAATATTAATATATTAAGCCAGGAACAATGATAATACGTTGATTTATTTCCCTTACAGGCAAGGATATCCTCTTGTGAGAATAAAATGAAATGGTATGTAAGTATTTTCCTTGATAAGTGCATGGCTCTAGACAAGCAAAGCCATTGTAGTATCCTTTACTTCCTTCTCCTGTAACAGTTCATGCCTGAAGGAGACCAAGAGTCCTTTTCACCCTGAGGGAGCAGGGAGGATGGGCTCTGCCTTTGTTCTGCCAGCAGAGAGCAAGTGGTCCAGCCTGCCTTCCTAAGGGGCCAACCAATATTAGCCTCACATTCTAATGCACAATTTCTTCATCTTTAAAATAAAGATTATGCCATTTTCAGTGGATTTTTACAAAGATTAAATGTTTGAAGGGCCAGTCACAGATAGCTATTTTAAGTTCCGGGCTTTTATTTTATTTTTATTTTTTGTTAGACAGGGTCTCACTCTGTTGCCCAGGCTGGGGTGCAGTGGTCTGATCACAGCTCACTGTAAGCTCCAAATTCCCGACTCGAGCGATCCTTCTGCTTTAGTCTTCTGAGTAGCTGGGACTAAAAGTGTGCACCACCACACCTGGTGAATTTTTTTTTAACCTTTTGTAGAAACGGTGATCTTGCTGTGTTGCTCAGACTTGTCTTGAACTCCTGGCCTCAAGCCATCCTCCTGCGTCAGCCTCCCAAAGTGCTGGGATTGCAGGCATGAGCCACTGCACCTGGCCAAGTTCTGGGCTTTTAAATGTAAAATATGACCTAAATGTCTTTTCTTCAACGAAGCCCCATGGATTGCTTCATATCACTCATGGCCACTAAACATTATTTCTACGTAGAGGTGCATTAAAAATTACAGCTCCCTTTAATTATTTTTTTTGTGAAAGCCACAGATATGTGCTAAATTTTCTGTCTGTGGGAGCCACACCCTCCCTTTGAGCCACAGATTACATTGCTAGGGTTTAGATTGCCTTTCTCCAGGAGGAAGAAGGCCCCGCGTGCCGCCTCCCACCCCATGCTACCTATTCCTGTTCCCTGTGCAGGGCCGATCTGCGGCCATCTCAGAGACCCACCTGGAGGCTGGGCAGGTCAGGTGTCTGAGAATGAGATCTGCTCTTAGACTACGAAAATATTTTCCATGATCCACAGAAAGTGGGCTCCTGTGCAAGGCAGATACATTTCTGTCCTCAGCCTTGTATAATGCCTAGCGGGGGTTCATCTGTGACTCTTGGAATGTTGCCCCTAGCCACCAGCCAGGCTATGAGGAAGTTACCTCACAAAGAGCACAGTCCGTCGTGGAACCTTAGAACACTGGCTTTGCCAACCCTCAGCTGAGGCCAGCAGCCCAGGGTCTGCCACCTCTTTCCTGTGTGACCACACCTTTGGGGCTAGGGGAGGGAGCGCTCTCCAGTGGCTTCCCCTACCCTGCCCTGTCTCTCTTACCAGTTCATCTCCTTGGAAGTGCAATGATGTCAGGACACTGGGCCTCACTTTCTCATGGGTAGAGTCCCCGCTTGTTAAAACAACCCACCCACATTGCCCTTGATCACCCTCCATCTCCCTCCATCCCTGAGGCCAAGGTCATAGCTTGCCCAGGTTCACCTTCTCCCCTGAAGGGGGCCAGGCCCTCTCCCCCTCCTCACTTGCACACAGCCCCAAACTCTCCTCTAATTAGACTTCTGCCCTCCCAGGCAGTCTGTGAGATCCCTACATTCAGGCTCCGGCTCCAGGCATCTGGAGTGGAGTTTAAGGCTCAATCCGCTTGGCCCTGTGGTCTGGGCTCACTCACTCACTGCAGGATGCCCTGCCCTGGGGGACTGGGCCACCACCTGTAATGACTGCTTTCCTCACTCTTATGCTTTTTGGATAGGTTTCCCTCAGGAACTCGTGATACGGAGACATTATGGGCTAAACTAGGATTTTATATTCTTAGGTCTCCTAATCATGATTACATTTTAATGCTAAAAAAATTTCTTGTAATTCAAATTATTTAACTTTTTTAAGATGTCAATTTTCTCAAATGTTATTTGTAAATTTATTGCAACCCCAACAAAAATTTCAGCCAGGCTTTTTGCAGATTTGACAAAACAATTCATATATGCTAATATATATGTGTATATATATTTTTTATAGACTTAGGGGTATAAGTGGGCTTTGGTTACATGGATGAATTATATAGTGGTGATATCCAGGATGTTAGTGTACCAGTCCATGAATAGGGTACATTGTACCTGGTAAGTAGCTTTCTTCCCATACCTCCCTCCCAGCCTCCCCCTTCTGAGTCTCCAATGTTCATTTTACCACTCTGCATGCTCCTGTGTACCCACAGTTTAGATCCCACTTATAAGTGAGAACATACGGTATTTGGTTTTCCTATCTAGTGTTAATTCACTTAGGATAATAGCCTCTAGTTCCATCCAAATTGCTGCAAAAGATGTTATTTCATCCTTTGTGGTGGCTGAGCAGAATTCCATGGTGTATATATACCACATTTCCTTTATCCACTTCTCAGTTGATGGGTATGTTCGTTGATTTCATATCTTTGCAGCTGTGAATTGTGCTGCAATAAACATACAAGTGCAGGTATGTTTTTTATGTGACTTCTTTTCCTTTGGATAAATACTCAATAGAGGTATTGCTGGTTCAAATGGTAGATTTACATTTAGTTCTTCAAGATATCACCATGCTGTTTTCCAAAGAGATTGTACTAAAAACATTCCCGTCAACACTATATAAGCATTCTCTTTTCACCTCATCTCTGTCAACATCTATTCTTTTTGACTTTTTAATAATGACATTCTCAGAGGGGTAAGCTGGTATCTCATTGTGGTTGTAATTTGCATTTCCCTGATGATTAGTGATTTTGAGCATTTTCTCATATATTTGTTGGCTATTTGTATATCTTTTGAAAAAAGCCTGTTCATGTTGTTTGCACAGTTTT
>CAUYSK010099502.1:0-24353 GCA_963575035.1 Avahi laniger
ATCCCTCATATCAAACATCTTGACCACTGTGTGAGGGCTAGACAGAGCCTAGAACTCAGCCCTCTGTGTCACCAGTGGCACCAGCACACTGAATAAAATGTATTCAGCAAGGTTTTGATTACAGTAAAATCTCCTCTGTTATGGTACAGAGTGCGAGAAATGACCACTTAAAGACCGAATTGAGCCGAATTATGAGTCTTTATTAGTCGGACAGCGACCACCCCTGCCCTGTCAGAGTACAGGTACAGAGAATGGTGGCTAGCCGAAAAAGCAAGGGGGTCTTATACCACTCTAGGATGGGCTACGTGACATAAGGTACGGGGAAGTGGGACAAATTACATCACACATTCCGTAACCGTGGGGTCCGGAACCTGCCTTGGACCACCTACTCCAGTCACGAACGACTGATTATAATCTTTAAGCAAGCGGGTTTACAGAAGCAGATAGCATTAGTTAGGTTAAGGACCATTCTTTCTCCAGTTGAGCAAGCATAGTAAAACTTCAACCATAGGTAAGACAGCTGGAAAGTTTAAACAATCAGTTACAAGAAACAATCGGTTTCGGCTTGATCACTTTGTTTTCCATCCTTAGCCACTAGTACAAAGTACATGAGTACATTCTTCCCAAATGAAGCGATGGCGCTAAATTTAAACTTAGGATTGTCCTGAAGGCAGAGTAGAGACAATCTACTTTAAAGTCAGCGTGTGATTTCTTTGATTCTCTTGTCTAGTTAAGTGTTAGCCCACAAATCTCAATATATTTCTACTCTAACATCATAACCATTTGGGGGGGTCCACTACATCTTCCTCCTCTAAGGAAAAATCCATATATACCAATGGAGACAATTAGACAAGATTTTTGTAAATTATATTTCACTCATATAAAATTGTCACAGCTACATAAATTTTAAAATGGGGAAAATAAGAGTCCTATCATTCCAGAAAATAGACTACTTTTTAAAATATCTGTTTCCAGGACTGTGAATACTTATTTTTCTACTTTGCATCTATTATTAACATTAAATCATAAGCATTTCTCCATATAACTACTTATTCTTCATGAATACTCTTTCAACTGGTTAAGTGTGCTTATAATTTGCTTAATCAATCTCCCATGATAGACATACACATTGTTTCTTGTCTTGTGGTTTATAAATAACATTACCTAAATCTTTGTAAACATATTTCTATTCATTTATATATTTATTTCAATATGTTGGCTGGTAAGAGGAATTTTCAGGCATGGAATTACTTGCTGAAAGGGTCTGAAGCATTTTTTGACACCTGAATTATAAAGCCAAACCTCATAAGTGCTTGTACCAGTTTGTTAGTAGCAATGTATGACTATGCCAGATTTAAGATTGCCTTTGTATTAGTTAGTTGTTGTCATCATTTGTTTCTCATAATTTCCTTGGTATAAACTGATGTCTCAGTTTAGTATGGACTGCTGTTTGAGATGTTAGGTTCATCATTTTCAATAACTTAATTGTAACTCTTCTTGTATAAATTATTTTTTTCTTAACCTTTGTTCATTTAGCTATTGATATCTTGATTTCATTTTCTTATTTAAAAGAATGGGAACTTTATATAATATAGACTTTAATCATTTAACCTTTTCTGTACATTTTCCTATTTTTTCATCTCTACTTCAGTTTCTTTCATAAGAAGTTTAATTTTATGTAGAAAAACAGGCTGACTTCTTCCTTTATTTTGTTGAAAGTTTTAGAAATTCTACAGTTCCTCCACAGATCTGACAAACAATTACGTATTCTACTATGTGTTTTTCTTTACCTAAGAAAATAATTTATTCGAGTACATGGTATAAAATGGGTATCTTCTTTTTTAAAAGCAAAATTCTAAACAGCCTCCTGAACATCATCTATTTAACTACATTTTCTCTACCCATTGTTTTGTGATGCTTGCTTTGTCATATATTATATTCTTATATATAACTGGATTCCTTTATAAGCCTTTTAAAAACAGGATTTGACCTATATAAAATAACAATGACTGGACATTGCTCTAGGATGTTGATTGAGTGCTTCCACATGGCATCTTCTCTCTGGCAGGTTGTTAACATTTGAATGTTTTATGGAAGTGAATTCTCAAAAAGCATGTTGGTGAGTGCACTGGAAACCTTTTAAAATGGCTGTAATTAGCTACTCTGGGAGAGTGTTATAGGTTTTGATGGGCCCCTCAGTGGCAGTTCTAGTGGCCTATCCTATTGACTGACAAAAGATTGTAGGGGAATATTTAATGTTGTTTTAATTAACAACTCCTAAAAGAAAATGTCAATTATCTTCCATTAGGCTGAGGCCTTATCTTTCCAAAATTTTCCCTTACCCCCTTTAAAATGGTACATAGAAAATTATTTCTTTTATTCCCCTATGAACATCCATCATCTCTTGAAAGTGAGGCCAGTCTTTAGTTTTTACACACTGAATTAATGATAATTTTAAGTCTAAAAAAAAGAAAAAAGAAAAAAAAGAAAGAAAATATACTTTCTTTAATATCTACCTGGCAATGACACAGACTTAATTTTGGATATCTGTTTCTCAGGAAGTAAAACAGGAAGGTATGGCAATCACAAAACATGATTAAACGTGTATGAATGTTGCATGTTAGAAGGAGTTATGAGTCAAGCTATCAACAGAAAGACAGTAAATGATCTTTTAGCCACAGAATATCATACCTGAGATCGGGGAGAGGTAAGGTTCTAGATGTAGTTTTCTGAACATACGGGATTTGGAATGAAACAGACTTTGGATATCATCCTATTTTTCCACTTACTGTGTGTGGCTTTGGGCAAATAAGTTAGGCTCTCTAAGAGTGTTCTTCATTGTGTATGGGGGTGATAAAAACAGTACTTACCTTGTAGAATTGTTGTGAGGCTTCAACACAAAGCTCTCATCTCAGTGTCTAGCACATGGCTATAATTATCACCAGCCATGTTAGATGTGTATTTTAAGGTCTAGATGCAGAGAAAATAAAGAGGAGGATGTTTCAAGTAAAGACATTGTTACCTGTGGGCTTTGGCTCATGCAAACATCTCCGCTTATATTGGAGAAATGAGTTTGGCACTACAGACAGTGGGAAAGAAAAGAGTTCTTAAATCAAGGAGTTTTAACATTTGATGCAGCATTTATGAACATACTTTTCTATTTTCCTATGGTCATATATCAGAGAGTATGTTACTGGAGGAGAGAGAAATGCTGCCCTGAGGTTTGCTAGTGCAATGAAGTCATCCAGATTCTGTAATTGCCTGGCTTGGCCCATGGCTCCATCCTTGACACTCGTCATCATCCCACTTTTCATAAACTGTTGAAACTCCAGGTATTCAGGAGCTGTCAGAGATTCTTCAATGTACACAACAGATTGCTTATTACTTAAAAGTCAGAAAAAGGTAGATACTTGGGCACTAAAACAGACACTGTTCTTTAAAAGAACTCTTTAGCAATAGGAAAGCAGACACTTTTCCCCCCTCTGGGAAAAATAAGCCATTAGAGAATGTAAAGGAAATTATTTGGCTCACTTATAAAAACTGCAAATAAATTGTATTCATCTCATAGTAGCCTGTTCTATACACACACACACACACACACACACACACACACACACATGTTCTATATAAGCATTTACTATATCTCAGACACTAATGGAAGAATTTTATATATTAACTTATTAGAACAAATCTAAGAAGGAGGTGCTATTATTTTTAACTATTCTTTACTGATGAGGTGGCTGAAGCATACAGCGATTAATCTGAACTCAGCGGTTTGGCCCAGGGTACCTGCTCTTAACCCATAGACTTCCTGTCTCTCTACATTAAAATAGGCTCAGCTCTCAAAGGAGTAAAAAGGTCCTTGGGTATAAAGGGCCAAACTGGTGATATTTAGACTACCATCCTGCTTAGATTTCTCTAAATCTTTCTCTGGAATGACTCAGCCCTTCTGAAGGAGAAAAAAAAAAAAACAAAAACAAAAAAATGCAAGCGTCCTTTTCCACAGTTAAAATGTAGACACCGGTATTCACTCTGGAATTTCACATTTGCCATTACCCCATCTCATGGCATCCTGGACCTTCCTGATCATTTCCCATCAATGTCCTCAAAAACTTTGTGGGGAATTGTCTCTTTTGTTATTAAACTGTTGAATTGCATATTTCTTTATTTCTAGATCTTTAGGCAGGGTTTGCCATCCGTGCCATTGTAACCAAGGTTCATCAATATAATTTAACCTGTGCACTTGTTCTCTCTCCTCCCTCTCCCTCTTTCCCTGTCTCCCCTCCTCTCTCTTTGGTGCTACATCCAGCTTATTGTGGTCAACATTTTGGAAGAGCAATGACTTACACACGTCATACCTGCTGTTGAGTTCATTTTTAGGATGCTGTCAGTATTAGCTGTGTTATGGTTTTAATGTGTCCCCCCAAAAGTATGTTGATGGAAACTTAATCTTCAATGCAACTGTGTTGGGAGGTGGGGCCTAACGAGATGTGTTAGGTCATGAGGATTCCACCCTTATGAATGGGTTAATGCCAATTACAAGAGGGCTTAAGGCTGTGAGTTTGACCTCTTGCTCTCTCTCACCTTCTCTTTGCCCTTCTGCCATGGGATGACAGGGCACGAAGAACCTCACTACAAGTGGCCCCTCAATCTTGCACTTCCAAGCCTCCATAAATGTGAGCCAAATAAATTCCTGTTCATTATAAATTACCCAGTGTGTGGTATTCTGCTATAGCAGCAGAAAAAGGTTTAAGACAGACTGTGAGAGAGAAAATAGAGGCCTGAAAAGCCAACCAAGAGGAGGAAGGGGGTAAGGGACCCGGAAAGGAGTGCAGGTGAGGAGGGTGGGAAGAGAGAGCTGACAGAGGGAGAATGCATGATCACATCTGCCCCTACTAGAGACACGGTCCAGACTTTCCACACTGGAGCGTATAGTCCGGTCATTCTTAAAGGAAGAAGATGAAGGAAGAGAAAGTGAGTAGTAGATGGGGAAAGAGGAATGTGAGGAACATTGAGCATGATAATAGCTTTTTAATTTTTTTTGTTTTTATTTTTTAGTTTATTTGATTCCACACAAGGAACATAAATTTAAGTTCACCTTGGTTTTGTGTTTTTAAACCACTATATTGAGGAATGATTGACATACAAAAAGCTGATACATTTAATATATCCAGCTGGATGCATGTAGTGATAGATGTACACTGAGAAACCATCACCACAATCCATGCCATGAACATATCCATCCCCTCCAAAAGTTTCCTCCCACCTGCTTTATTGATTATTATTATTATTTTGTGATAGGAACACTTAACGTGAGATCCAGCCTTCTAGCAACTTTTTAAGTCCAGAATGCACTATCACTAACTGCGGGCACCACGCTGTATAGTAGATCTTAGTATTTATTCATCTTGAATACCTAAAACTGCTCTTTCTTCCCTTCATGAAACCCAGGTTGTCACAAGGTGAGATGAAAAGGTTGGTATTCTAAAAGTGTCTCTGAACCTTTTCTCCTCTGATACAGATTTAATGAGGTGTTGGGTATAAGGGGCTGACCCCGATGCATCAGCTTCATTATGTCCTGCCTCAGTCAAGTCCTGACAGCCCACCTCTCTCCTCAAGCCTCAGTGAGGTGAAAGACGCAGAGCTTTTCATACAGCTCCATGCTCAGGGTCTTGTTAGGCTAAAGAATTTACTTTTAAAGCTTTTTGGTAAATGCCTGAAAAAAAAAAGCTGCTGTATACAAAATCATAGTACAGTCTGCTCTTCAACTGACTCCTTTCATTCTAACAGGTAAAGAATTATTGAGGGATAGAGAGATTGCACTTTCACCATTGTTAAGCATTTGCTGGGACACTCAGGGACTAGTGACACTATGATTACGTACGTGTGTGAACACAGTCTCTGACTGGGCTATAAATGATAGCCAGACACCTATGCTGTGATATAGGAAGAATATTATGAAGAAAGGGAAGATTGTATATAATGATAATAATAATACATATTGCAATAATATGGTGGTAGGGGTATAGTAGTAGTCATACCACAGCAGCTACTTTTTTTGAGGGCTTACCGAATGCGAGGCTCTAGGGTAAGCATTATTCCAATATTCCTTTGTTTAATTATAACAGCAAGGAAATTGAGAATCAGAAAACGTGAGTAACTTGCCTTAGTTCATTTTGTCTTTTAATTAGCAAGCCAAGGATTTACATCGGACATGTCTGATGCTAAAATCCATTTCCTCCCTGCTCCCTCTGCCACCCCAAGACTCTACGTGGCTTTCATAGAAGGCTCAGTAGCATCGGAATGATGGAAGGGGTGAGTCAGCTGATACTTTGAGAATGTGTGTCATCAAATATCTTAGCTACTAGCTGGGTGAAATGTAATCACTCTTTGTCCAAAGCTTTACAACCCTGGGAGAGTCCATCTTACTTTCCTGACTCGGTGCTGGAAAGAAATGTATTCTAGATGATGGTACATAGATATGTCTCAAAAATAACACAGCCAGCAAACTTGTTCCACAATGAAAAAACGGTAATGACTTCCTACTTAATAAAAAACAAAACAAAACAAAAAACTTGTTCCAATTCTTTTAGCATTGTTTTCAGGCCTCAGTGGGAGGTAAAATTTAGTCTCACATTGAAATAAGGAAATGTTAGACCTTCAGTGGTTGATGTTTCTCATCATCTTCCACAGTGCAGGAAACAAGGGTAGGAGGAGTGCCTGCAAACAGTGACAGCTTACTCCTCGACTCGTCTTTTCCAAACTGTAATGCTGCACCAGTAATCTGGAGATATCTCTGAGCTGATGTTTTAACTTAAATATTTTTAATATTTTATATAATTCTTTATATAAAACTTTGGAACGATTGCTTTATTTCTAATAGTTTCTCAAATAGTATTCAAGTAGCATAGCAGAAAAATAAATAAATGTACTCTGTAAATATTTAATTCCTTTATATATATGTATAAACTTTCTTACGAACTTCACATTTGTAACTATATTAAAAATTAAGTTCAAGTTGATTCTTTTTTTTTTTTTTTTTTAAGAGACAGGGCCTCACTGTCACCCAGGCTGGAGTGCTGTGACATGATCACAGCTCACTGTAACCTTGAACTCCTGGGCTCAAGTGATCCTTCCTCCTCAGCCTCCCAAGTAGGTAGGACTATAGCCACATACCATGATGCCCGGCTAATTTTTTAAATTTTTTATTTAGATATGAGGTCTGTTGCCCAGGCTGGTCTTGAACTCCTGGCCTCAAGTGATTCTCCTGCCTCAGCCTCCCAAAATGCTAAGATTACAGGCGATGAGTCACTGTGCGCAGCCTCAAGTTGATTTTTTTTATAACTTTATATTGCTATCTTCAGTCTACCAGTGACCATAGCTTTTCAGTGTATAGCAGCCCACATAGCAGATTTCAGAAAGGAAAGGATGTGAGAAAAGCCAAGTTATACTCATGGCATATTAAATCACCTTTAAAAGTACTTGTATATAAAAAAAATGGCAACTATTCATTTGAAGAAGGGTTCTGAATGCCTAGAAAAGTAGACACATTTCCCACATTTATTTCTTAAAGGAGAATGAGAGCAGCACTTGCCCTTTGCAAAGTCCTCCTGGTAAGAGGCCATGGACATTTATGTTTTTGAGTTTCTTTGTGGCTCTGTCTCAGGAGGGGACAATGAAATCGAGAATTTAGGGGAGTATTTGTATGAATAATTCCCAGTAGAAAATTAACTTAAGTCAGAAAATCACAGAAAAGGATTGAGAGGTAAGATACAATGGTTAGGATATCGTCAGTGCTTCTAGTTCATCACCCTCCCAGTTACTTAGATTTGTATCAATAATTCCTCTAGATTGAAAAAAAAACATTTAGAGCAACAAGCAATAAAGCATAAAATATTTAAATTACCTTTACACATGAATCTGAGGGTCCATATTATTATAATGGTTGGGCACAAAATGGTACTTCCATGGATTCGGGCGACAATAAATTATTAATATTCTGACTAGTGCAGGAGGGTACTCGTGGGAACAAACATGAAAATAGCAGATGTCAAAGACAGTGAAAAGAAGATACAACCTATTAAGTATATCCCCTCAAGGACGATTATCCTACTCCCCAAAAGTTTCTCAGAACTCAACTTCCCTTTAGTGTCCCAGCTTTTCTTTTGGTCTTGAACTTCTATGTTTTATTTGAGCTTCCAAAGAGGTGAGTTTGTTGGCTTCACAAGTGGATCTGTCTTAACCTTTGAAGGGATGTGCAGGGATCAGACTTCTCATCTTCAAGAAGAGCGTGGAGGGCAAGGGTAGGGAGATTCAGAAAAATCCCCTAAAGGTACCATCTGCCCTTATATCACATATAAAAAACTATCTAGTTTTAATTTGATGAAAATGATAGACTTCAAGTAATCGGAGCTTTCCCTAGATTTAAGCCAAGGCCAGAATTCTGCCTTCTAATTCAGCTTTTACTTAACTGACATGAGCACAAAATTCCTTTGGAGCTCTCCTTCACATATGGATCTCAAGGGTCCTACTGAATCATATTCTTCCCATAGAAAGTCTTAAGGATCTGCATTTTAATAAATGCCCTGAACATGTTTAGGAAATGTCATACTAGCGAGCTTCTCTAGTCTCTCTTTACCTTTTCCCCAGCCCCTGCCAGTTTTGAGATGAAACCAAAACCAGAAATGATCAAACTTCTCCATATTTCTAACCTAGGTGGGAACAAGCGTGAATATCCTGTGAGCAGTCTAACATACCTCAAGAAGCCGCAGAAGCCTTGAGCCTAAATGACGTAAAAAAATGTGAAGTCAAAAAATGTTAAGTTATGAGAGACTTTGAGAGTACCTGGTCTTGATGCTTCACTTTGCAGATGGAACAGCTCAGAGGCGTGGAATGTGCTATCTTGGGTCACGAAGCTGCCAGGGGCAGAACTAGAAGTGAGCTCTCTTGCCTGCAATCCATCACTTTTCCACGTGATTGTCTTACGCAACACAGTATTTTCGGTCAGGGTCAATTCGCTTTCCCCTTTGCTCCGAAATGCTGTTATGATCAACCTCATGCCCACCAGCAGCTGCTTTCTCTAAGTAACATTTGAATGCAACACTGAACTCTGAGGAGGAAATAGTTTCACTGTGGTTTCAAGTCTTTTCTGTATTCTTTCCACCCACATATATTTACATCTCCCACATTCTTAACTGAATTATAGTCGAATGCTTCATTACAGAGACTCAGCCAGGAGGACATGCCCTGGGGAGTTTATTCACAGACAAATGTATTATTCACAAGCTTGATCTGATCATATAAAATTTGCACTATAACCACATGCCCTGAGGAAATTGTTTTCATAAACCTAAATGATGATACTTAAAAGAATGGTGGGAAAGAAAAGAAAGAAAAGTATATGAGCTGGAAGGGGTGGAGCTATTGCCAGTTTACATGCATGAAGCTCACAAAAGAATCTGTTCTGAGCCCCTCCCCAGCCCCTCACCTCCTCCAGGACACTCTTTCCTTCTCTTTAAAGAGCGCCTTTTTGACAGGTTTGAAGGGAGGAGGGAAGGATGTATTAAGCAGACCTGGTGAATTATTTTAATGATGGTTTCTGTGACAACAAAACACTTTCCACATACTTTGCGTTTAAAGCAAAGAAGCATTAGGCAAATAATTTATCTGAATAGCGAATGAAGTAAAAAACAAAACAAAATAAAGAAAATCCTATAGGTATTTAGTTACCATCTGATATGAAGGGAGATTTGTACATTCCCACTCTACCTGCAGATGAAAGTTGTTCTACTTAGAGTAAAAGTCAACATTTTCATAGCATGAAAGTTTCCAGCACTTCTTGATCCAAAGAATTTAAGCTAAACTTGTATCTTTAAATTCTTCAGACCCGGATCTCCTTGAGTTCCTCCTGAAGTAGGTTATAACCTAACTCATAATATTTAAAGAGAATGCTTGATTTCTTTTTTCTTGCAATTTTTAACTCTTCAGTGTTCCTATGGTCATTCTGTAAGTCCTGCTGTGGCTCTAACTAACCAGGTTAAACTGACAAACCCACTGCATTAATGTAACATTTTTGCTTTGTGTATTGGTCAGCAGAATGTTGTGCAATTGATACTTCTGCTAATTCCAACGTCAGCTCTGCAAAGAAACCTATCTATTATTAAAAACCCTATTAGTAGTGGTAAGATTGTACTGCTCTCTCTCACTATAGCTGCTGAATTTTATCTAATTGGTTTTTATTACTTCAAAACCTTGAGAGTGTGGAGCTCAAATGCACATTTGCTAACAGTTGTGTTCTTTCCTGTTGTACCCATTGGAAATGCTTTTATATCATTTAGATTTTGTCATCAGGAAAGAAAGAAAATACCAGAGAGTATCTTGGAGTGTACCTGGAAAGAGACTATGGATCCCAGGATTAAGTGACCTCTAACTCCTCTGTGATTCAGCTACATGGATACATATGTGTTTGGCTTTTCCCATTATTATCTGAAGTTCAGAGACTATGCTTGCTTCTGAAATTGTGGCTTTATCAATTTCCTCTGTGAATGCTACTATTCATTTTCTATAGATTTGATCTTATTTGCATTTTTAACTGATAGCTATACACTGAGTTCTCTATAATTATTGTCTTTTACATTTAAATGGAGCAATTTAATGATGAGCTCTTATATTTATACTTGTCAGTACAGAATGACTTTCTTTGGACTCACATATGTGATGTTAGAAAAGATGCATCCTTTGACCAGCCTCAGTGACAACTTTCTCCTGTTACATTTATTTATCCTTGATGTGTGTTATGGTTTTTGGTTAAAATTATTGTAATTATAGTAATATTGTTATTTATAGTAGTAGTATTAACAGCAGCGGTAGCATTGATATTTCCTCTAGTGACTTTTTTCTGAAGGGCTTTCTTGCTTTTCCTTAATATTTCGAGCCAGTGTAAGCATTCCAAACCATCCCTGCTTTAGTGAAGCTTGTCCTATACATCCAGGCTTGATTTGTGAGTATTCCGTTTGATGTCTCATTTAGTTCACCGCCTTTTCCTTCCTGGCTTCAGAAACCCGGCTTCTGTTTTTACCTCCTCACAGAAGTGGCTTTCTCTGAAATCATATCCAGTGCCTTGCATTTGGCTCTCTTTTTTTTTGTATCTACCTTCACTTTAACAATGTGCTGCTCAGTAAGTAATAATGATAACAAAACTTTTTGAACATCTACAGGGTACCAAATGCCGTTCTAATAACTTCAAGTGTATAGTTAAGTCATCGAAGTATTCTGTTAACCCACTGAATTCTCTCAATATCCCATGAGGTGAAGAGTACTATAGTCTCCAATTTATAGATAAGGGCATTAAGACAAAAAGAGGCGAAGTCTCTTGTCCTACATTTCCCACTGACGGGAGAGCGGGGCCTCCATCCCGGATGGTCTCAGAGGTCCATGAGCGTCTGCTCCTCAACGCGCTGTGCTGCCTCTCGGAATTCCCTCTGCCCCGTCATCAGTGCTGCTCTTGCTCCCAGACCTCTCAGACCAAATTCAACCAAACAAACGCTGGATGAGTGCCCGGCAAGGGCCAGGACGTGGTCTCCTTCCCGGTCTCCCATCGTCCCCTTGCCCGCTAATTGTATTCAGGAGAGACAGATTAAAGTCAAAATTATGCTGTGGCTTTTAAAGTCCAGGAGCTATTTTCCGGATGGGGAGAAGAGCCCTGATGGGAGCACCGAGGAGCAGCACTGTCAGTCCTGCCCCATTTCCTAATTATTAATAATTTCACTATGATCTTCTCAATGCCCCAGTCTCATCACTGTAAATTTATTCAATTGCTCCCTTTTCCTTGACCTCCAAATCTAATCAGTTGCTAAATGTTACTGATCTCCCCCTTTAAAATTCATCTCTGCAGCCATAACTCTACCCTAGGCTCTAATCACTTCTCTTCTGGGTTGTAGTAGTAATGTCTGAAAGGCCTCTGTTCCCACAGGTTCTGTCCATGCTGAACCAGTTGTCCCTGATCGTAAGCTCTGGCCCCCTAAGCACTTTCAATCATCTTCTGTAACCTGGAACAAATAGTAACTCCTCTCTGAAGCCCTCTCTTTCACTCCGCAGTCAGGTACCCCTCATTCCTGTCCCTTTGGGAACCAGCCAAATAGCATTGTATACATGTTTGTCACCTTGCTGCAGTTCACATTTCTTATGCCCGGATGTCTGTTATTCTTCTTTGCATACATAACACCCAACAGTATATCTAGTACACAGTAATCACTCAGTTCATCTAAGAATGAATGCATAGCTGAATGTGGAAACAAATGAATAGATGAATAAATAAATGAAACAAAAAACTTTGCAGGGACTTTCAATTGCCCACCTTTCCAAGACCAGACTTCTTCGCATGGTCACAGAAGCCCAGCGAACTGCCCTTCCTTTCATTAACCTTGTCTCTAATGCCTGCTGGTTTGGCCCTGGTTTGCCTAAGCGGACGCACTTCAAATTCTCTCCACATAACACTTTTTTTCCCTGTATTAATAGTTCAGGGCATTGTCTTTTCTTAGAACATCCTTTCACACATTTCTTCATAATTTTCTTTCTGTACTCCCCAAATATCTCCACTTTCACCACTCACATTCCCTTATTCACATAAATAATGACCCCAATAAACTGATAAGGTCCTGCTGTTTTCATGAGAGTTTGTCAAAGTGAAGCCGTCCACCAAAGAGTTGGTGTGATTCATGTAGCATGTTTGGCATCAGCTGTCCAACGACCAGAATGCGGTCTCAGCTATAATATGTGACCTTGCTATAAGTCTTAGTATACTCATTTGATAAATGGAAATTGAAACTACTAGCTGCTTCACAAATGTTTGTGATAATTAAGTGAATCTCTCTATGTAAAAGATACTTCAGCCAAACATTTCGAAAATAATTTTGTCCACTATAAAGTATTACATAAATGTTGTTGTAATACATGCTTGTAACTACTTTCTCAAGACCCAAGAGCGAAAGACAAAGAAACAAAT
Organism: Avahi laniger; assembly: GCA_963575035.1. Taxonomy (NCBI): domain Eukaryota; kingdom Metazoa; phylum Chordata; class Mammalia; order Primates; family Indriidae; genus Avahi; species Avahi laniger. The sequence continues at coordinate 13,004 of CAUYSK010099502.1, forward strand.
GTCCCTCGCATCATCACTGTATTATTTAACACTGAAATTTCCATGTCTATGAAGACTTTCTTTCAAATATCCAAAGGTCTAAGTTAACCTTCCCAAAAAATAGCCCTTCCCAAAATAACCTTCCCAAAAAATAGCCCTTAGTTTGTTAACAAATATAGTATTTATAAATGGAGAAATTTCCTGATATCTAAACCTAACAACAATCCTGCATGGTCAAAACTATCATCTTCCATTAACAGATGAATAAACTTAGTCTCAAACAAGTCAACTAACTTTCGCATGGTGACAGTACTAGTAAGTTGGGAGCTGGGATTTTAATTCAAGATTATCTCACACAAAAATCCACACCGTATTCATGGTACCAGAATGCCTCTGTGACAGAGAGTTATTATTCATTTTTACAGAAAATCCCATTTTACAGTAAATGCAGCATCCCTGTAGGTGGCTTATATAACATGAAAGGAGACAAAGGAATCACATACCAATCTGGGTGTCTTGCATGGAGCATTGTTCTGTTGGGGTCAGCAGGTTGGCTTGTTGCCATCCAGGAATGAAGCCTTTTATAATGAGGAAGTTAAAGAGATCATTATGGAAATTAATTCCTGAACTGCTGTGGCCTGTGAACTCTACCAAGCAGAACTTTGAATATCAAGGGCAGTGCTGCAATGCAGATCAGAAACAAGAAAACCTTACCTTAGCAGTCTTAACTGAATTGTTTTCATACAACCCCATACTGTCTTATTTAAAGTGTGTGTGTGTGTGTGTGTGTGTGTGTGTGTGTGTGTGTGTGTGTGTGATGGGATGATTGCATGCATCTGAGCATTCCTGTCACCTGATGCATACAGATGGCCCATTAACCAATTAACTTATTGGGCTAAATACGCTAAATCAAACTAGATGACATCAACTTGCTCTGAAAGGATAGAAATAAATTAGGATGTGTGCTTTAAATGCCAGCGAGAATGATTGGATGAAAAAAAAAGGGATGAACAGAGAAAATATTTTCTAATCCCTAATATACTCATTTCTTTTCATTAGAAACCCCCTAATCTATTTTTGCAGAAAGATTAGAAAATACTCCAGCTTGAAAAGTCTTGTCATCCCCCCATCATATTGCACTGAGTCAGTGTCAAGCTCAAGGCATGAACAAATTCAGGATCAATGCTGAGAAATGCATTTTCCAGGTTTTTAAGTATTCTTTGGCCACAATCTGATTTTTTTTTCAACCAGTCCAGATACCTCCGAGCCCTGTGCTTCAGCTAGTATAAAAAACAACAAACATACTCCAAATGTGGATTCTGAGAAGTCACTTCAGAAACATTCTTCCTGGGATTTTGTGTGGTTTAAAAGGAAATGGCCACGAGTAATATCTATGTTTCACTAAAAATGGAAGAAGAAAGAACCACGTACTTCTATTTTCTAGTACTGCCAAGGTGCACACCTCCTATAATTTTCTGAGACCCACACTATAATTCACTCTCTGTCCTATGATCTGCCTCTTTTCTCTCTCTCATTAGATTTAATTCAGTAATCACACCCTACAAGCCATTCAAGCAGAAATACCCTTGCTGATTGCAACTTTCGCCAGCTAGTCCATGAATATTGCTGTAATGTGTGTATATGTATGTGTATGTGTGTGTCTGCCTGAGAGAGAAAGGGAGAGAATGTCGCCTTCATCAGCAGCTGCCTTCTCTCCCTGACTTTACTTTGGTCTCCCCACTATTCCCTTTTTCACACTTCGTGTCCAAGACAGGTGGAATGCCCTTACTCCAGAGTGGTATTACCAGTAGATGAATCGTCCCTCCCCACCAGTTGCCATTTAGTGTGAAATTCTGTTCCCTCCTTTCATTTTTCTCTTTTTAATTACTCATCCTGAACTAAACATAGACCACCCCTCTCTTTCTGAAATACTTGAATGTTTCTGTGACCCCATTGTGCTCTTACAACTGATATTTCACCCTAAGCCTTTTCCCTTGCATTTCAATGTCTGTCTGTGCTTACTTTTTGTCCAGGTTGCTTTGTGAGTTTTTCACTTATCCCCTGCCCTAGTTTGTTTTCTATGTGATTATCTCTTGCTTATCCCCAAGTAAAATGTGGTCATGGTTTCTTTTTGCTTCCTTTACCTCTTATATGGCACGTATATGTCAATTACCATTTCCTCTGGGAGAGGTATGAGGAGTAATAGTTGCCGAATGATGTGAGCATTTTAGTTTAGAAGATGTATCTGTATCTCTCCACTGCCTTGTTTCATATCTTTATGCACAAGCAGCATCACTCAAGCTGAGCTAAAGCTTAGCAGCCTGAAACTGCACAATACGTATCCCATTAAAAAAAATGGTTTGGGTTCCCACATGAATATGTAACATTGATTTGTATGGTAAAGTTAAAGGATCTAAAGAGGCTAAGATTTTGTATTTTTGATAATTTTCTGTTATGTGAGGGCTTAAAGAATTGTCGATTTACATTCTAAAGGATCAAATAGAAGTAGTAGAGTTTTGTGCTTTCATATTGAACAATGAGATGAAAGATTCTAAATGCATAATCTGAGAGAAGAGCAAAATTAGCCACCAAATCTCAAAGGTGGTTGCAACATCACGTGGGGCAAAGACAGTGCCACTCATTTGCCACCGATTTGTGCTTCCTGATCTAGCTCTTGGGGGTAGCCTCTGACCATGGTCGTATTGTTTCCTATTTTCTCTTCTCAACATTAAATTAATGTGTTTTATTTCTATAGTTACATAACAAAACATGGTGAGAGAGGAGAGAGAGAAATAAGAGAGAGACACATACACAAAGAGCAGTGTTCTAGGATATTCTAGTTCCATTCATTTAGTTTTATTTATTTGCACAAATTTGGGTGGGCACATACTTTTATCTTGCATTTTTATATATATTTATATACATAGATTTCATAGATATATTAGTAAAGGAGGGATAAGCAAAAAGAGAGACAAGAATAAGTATATGGAAATAAACACATCATTTCCCCTTTATTTTATTTATTTAAAAATTACAGATAAAATTATATGTGTTTATCATATACAATGTAATGCTTTCAAGTATACATACATTGTGGAGTGGCTACATTTAGCTAATTAATATATGCATTACTTCACATAGTCATCATTATTGTGACATCCACTTAACATCCACTCTTTTAGCATTTTTCAGGAATATAATATGTCATCATTAACTATAGTCACCATGCTGTACAATAGATCTCTTGAAAAATCATTTTACCTTAATGGAAGAAATTAATTACATGGATACAAAGTGTATACTATCAAATAACCCTCAAGAATATTAGAACGAAAATCATGTTTTTATCACTTTCTTTGTAGCTTCTTAGGAAATGTCGTCTAAGAAAATAAGAGTGAGAGGAAGGGAAAGAGAAGCTAATATTTATAAAGCATCCACTATGTATTCTAACACAAAGTTATCTGCATTCAGATAGGATAGTTAATTTAATCCTCTCAGTACCCCTAAAAATAAATGGTACTAGCCCTGTTTTTATAACCTTAGACATTGGGACTTACATAAATTAAGTCCTTTAAACTATAAAGGTCTATCACACTAGTAAATGGGAAGATTTGATTTCAGATGAATTGACTTTAAAAGATATATTTTTCCCTCTATTTATTAAATATTTGAAGAAAGTTTTTCAATCCGTGACTGTCTTCTCTGTTGATCAGGTTATTATTCATGGGTAAAAATGATTGTATATGATAGGTGATCCTGTTTTCTCAACCTAGGAAATTAATGCAAGCAGTGTTTGTTTGTACAAGCTCAGTGATCTCTTAGCTGAGCAGTTTTCTGACCATGGGCTCTACCTGGTTACCAGAGGTAGATGAACAATATTACAAATTCTCCCCTAGATGCTGGCAAGAGGAACCCTATGCTGCATCCCATATCTACACTACTCTGTCAGGCCCTTTCTTAGCCACCCTACAGCACTTCTTATAGGTGAAGTTAAACACCTAGAGGAGTGCCCACCTGGCACCCGCCATATCTCTCTTAGACTACAATATGTGCATCCTGGAGTTCCCTGCCCAAAGTCCCAGACCCATCTCCCCGCTCTGCATTGGTCTCTACCTGCCTGTCCTCACAAAGACTGGCCAAGGGAAGTGTGCAGGGACTGTCACAGAATATGAACATGAGACTAAAAGGCCTCACAAATGTCTTCAGTGCAGAACTGAGGCTGGGACGAGTAGGGGAGAGAAATCTATGGGCAAGGACCAGTGCTCAGGGCAACTTTTTCATTTCCATCTTCCTCAGACACAGAACTTTAGGGACTGAAGATTCTATGCTGAGGCTCAGTCTTCTAAGGAGGATATAATGGCGTTATTTTAATGAGTAGTTCATATGCCTCCCTTGTAATAATGCCCTGGGCCTCATATATAACAAAAACAGGCCTGAATATCGCACTATTCTGACCATATTTTACTAAGGAGAAAAGAACTCACCCTGGCACTTTCAAATTTAATTACGGTTTGGAACATAATTTCATATGGCACTGATTTCTCCATCTCTCTCCAGCCTTGGGGAGGAGGGAAGCACAAGCAGCCATCTGGTTCTGACCTCTGAGATGCAGGATCCTCTGAACACCAGCGTCCCACACACGTTCCCTCCCGTTGGCAGGCACACCGGGGAGCTCAGATCCTCCATACACATGTGACTGCTTATGATTGGGAATCTGAGCTTTTTCTTTTATTGATGACCTTTTAGAATTTTGAAAATAAAATAAAAAATACGAAGTAGTAAATACAATGTTTGGCACAAGGACACACAATCTCATATTAACAGACACCCAGTGGTAATTTTCTTCCTGCCCATCCCTTCTGCCAGACCAATCCTTTTATATTAGCTGAGAAACAGGAATATTCCACAGTGGGGTCAACTGATGTTTTTCTCCCAGCCTCCCTTGAAGTTCCTCCGGCACGCACATTTTCCACCCTCCCTCATGTAATAAGCAAAAGTGCGAATGAGACAGAAGATGCCTTTTTATCAGGGCCTGCACCAGTCAACCTAAACACCCAGCTCAGCTCAAGAGCTGAGACCCATCTTCCTTTAGTTGTCCTTATCCTTTGTCTCACCGTTTAGTTCCCACCCCCACCCCCGTGTACTCGCTTTCCCTGAAGTGTGGTCATTTCATCTCTGTCACTGGGCTTTTAGTCAGAGGAATGTAAAACACTTAATCAAGAGACTTGGCCTGAGTTGGTACAAAATGTCACAGCCCATTTGCTTAAAAAAATAAAAATATACAGTCATCTACCCTGTTTATCTCTAGTTTTCCACAGACAATGGCATCGCTGATTTTAATCTATTGCGATGAAGTGTTGCTTATCCTAAAACCTGCTGCTTCTCTGGATGCAGAACTGAAACTGAAACCAGAGAGCTGCTTTGCCAGTAGCTTGAACTAAAGGTGCAGAAGCTTATCTTCCCATAGAGAATTTCCCATTTCTCATTCTCTGCTTCTCGTGCTCTCAGTATGTTGAGGGAGATTTAGATGGAATTACAACTCTTCTTTTTTCTGCTTTAAATCAGCATGCAATGTGCAATACACTCACTTTGGTACATTTCAGATTTAAATATGCAATGGCTTTGTACAGGGCAACATGGGAATAAAAGTATACCCTGTGGTTCTGGCTGTTTTCTGAAACTAAGAGTGATAGAAGGAGAGTGTATCCAGAGGCAAGTATTCTGAAAATACTATTATTAGGGGCATTTCTCTGTTGATTTCATAAGCAGCCTCCAAGTTATTAAGAGTTCCAGTATTAGGATAGCTTAATGAGGTGCTAATGAGTGAAGGAGAACTGATCCCTCTGTTCAGTTCCCCATGCTGAATTGTTTACAAGAGGTCAAATGTTCTTTCATATTTCTGCTTGAGCAAAATAATTACTGTACTTTCTAATCTCATTTCAAATATCCATCCAACCTGTTTTCAGCCTATACACACACATACCCGATGTAAGCTGTTACAGGCAGAGTGGACTAGAAGTGGATTATATAAAATAGGAGGAAGCTGATCCCCTCATCTCTATTCATTTACTCCCAGAGGTAACTGCTGACTTATTGACAACCAATTTGTGCTCAGCTTGAGTCAGTAACATGTTTCATTCAAAACTGACAGGTTACAATCTACCTATTGGCATCCTGCTGGTATCATATGTGACACATTTGTGATACTTGCTGTGTGCTGGACATGTTTATGATGAACATCTTGGGGAAAGTATTTCCAAAAAATTATTAAATAACTTTACACTTAGGAAATAGGACTTGCCTTAAGCCCAGGAGAAAAAAGAAGCTTAGGCAATTTAAGCAGCACTGAGAAAGCACCTTTGCACCCTAAGAACAAGAAAATAATGCAGAGTAAGTTCACAACCCAACTAATAAAACTCATTTATTTAGTGAAGTATACGCTACTAGTCCTTTATGCAATTAGAAAGAAGGTTACAATATAAATGTCACTGAAAGATTTGTCAATTCAACTCAATCATTCAAATTCATTTCCTGGGTAAGTTAAATAAATAAAATTCAACAAATATTTATTGAGTGCCTACTATGTTTCTTGAGAACCTATTTTGTACTTGGATCTGTGTGATATGCTACCAAATGTACTTAGGTAACGTTTTAGCTAAGCTAGGACTTTAAAAAAAAACAAACCAAACAAAACTATGATAATTTCTTAGATTGGTATGATTATGGTTTTCGAATACTTTTACTTCCATCATTTGAATATAACAGTGGCTCAGAGGGAGCAATCTCATCCAGTTTGGAACTTTGGAGAGACTGTTACGAAGGAGTTGGCATTACAGCTTGACTCACTTTCAGGAAGGTGACGTAAAAGAATGATGAAAATCGGTTCCTTAGGTGGACTTGGAAGCAGTTCTTTATAGGAATCAGTAGTAACAGAAAGAGCCATCAAGATTAAGAAAATTCTGGGTCATTTTTTGAAAGTAGTCTGTACTTTTATTTAGCTGGAATGTTGATTATGCTGCTTCAATTCTATGTCATGTAGGGTCTTAAGTGTCAGGTAAAGTAATTAGGATATAATTGAAAGTAGTGAGTGGCTAATGATGGTTTTTAAGCATAGAATAATAAGATGATAGCTGTATTCGAAGAAGATTAATCTATCAGCAGAGTGTACAAGTAAGAAACCAAGTATTTCAGGTAGGGGGCAACATGTGTCTCAATTATAATGATACTAGTATAGAAAGAAATCTGTTTTACAGATAAACTCTGCTGTTGCACACCAAATGTGACAATATAAGGAAAGGAAAGCATCTGAGATTAGGATCTGTACAGTTTAGAATCGAGGCCTGAAATAATGATGACAAATTGAGCAACAAGAGACATTCAGATGGGAACATGGACAGAGAAAGGAGTAATAGCTTGAGGTGTTTGGGGAATGAATGGTCCATCTAGGTAAATTTTTACAAAATACATGAAGAATCATGGATGGAGGTGTGTAGATGAGTTGGGCTGTACTTCATGCCTATATTCATGCCTTCATACCTATATTCAAAGAGGTAATATTGAAATGAGGGAATTGATGAAATCACTAAGGAAAAGGCTACATACAGTGAAGAGTAGGGGCATGCGACACACATTAGGGGGCACATACATTTAGGAAGTAGAGAAACAAGGCAGGATGAAACAATCACAGGGAAAGAGATGCTCAGGAGAAAAAAAAATTAACGTAAAAGGCAAAGCAAATCACAAATACTAACGAGATTAGAGAGAATGGGACTCCACTCCCTGATGAAAGTAACTGGGTTAGATTGTTACAGGTTTCTTGTAGTCTATCAAGAGAGCAGCTTTAGAGGAAGTATAGAACTCAGACATGTAAGTGATAAGGAATGAATAATGGGAGAAGGTGCTGGAAGTGTTTATAGAATAAGCTTTAAGAGGCTAGATAAGGAAATTGGAGAGAGGGGTAATTTTAAGGGGTTGAGCAAACAAGGAGCTGTGTGTGTGTGTAGCTTGGTTGCTTTGCTTTATCTGGTTTAGTTAGTTGCTGGTTTGTTGGGCTAAGGAGGAACCGAATATGTATGTGAAAAGAGGACACAGCAAGCCGAGAAGGGAGGATTAAAAATGGAGGAGGAAAGCTTTGATGGATCAAGATTCCTCAAGAAACCAAAGAGCTTACATTTAACATTCTCATTGAGGGTATTAATTAAGTATGAAAATATTTTTTTTTAATTTTTCATTTGTGAATAGAGGTAGAATGTTGTAGATAAAGAGGAATGTCAAGGTGGAAAAAAAATTTACTGTTTCTTTCCTCAGAAGGGCTTTGAATCTCGGAGAGAGAACATGGAGACCATAGATCCCTAAAGAGAAAGGGGAAACAGGAGAAGAAAAATAGAGAAAGAGGAGAATAAGTATGAAGCACACTTTTACTATTCCTTGATTTTGCGAGAGTCAGTTATGCTCAAAAATTTTTTCAGACCTAATGTACTTAATCCAGCCATTGAGATCAATGGGCTGTATCACATTGACAATAATGAACATAGCAGACTGTTCCTGCCCCTGTCAGCTTCCAGAGCCTTAGACCCTCACTCCAACCATGGAAAAATATAATTACAAGTAAAACTGAACAAACTTCAGTGTTTTCTGTTAAAAATGGAGCAAACTTATCCACTCTATGCAAATAAGAGCAAGATACATAAATGTGTATTCAGAAGGGGAAAAGAAAGAGAAAAAGATGAGAGTGACCCAGAAGGAGGATCTGAAAGAGAACGGCGGTAAAATGGAGGCCACTCCTTCAATCAGCAGAGAAACAAGCTTTTTTGGCAGAGAGGCCAGAGCTTTACTGCTATTGAGTTTTAAGCTAATTGGAGTGGAAATTTTCTCCATGTCTTTCCGAGGTAAAAATGGAAATTGTTGATGGCTGGAATGTCTATGTCTTAATCCAGAGATTTTATTTGCAAATGTATACCACAGGGTAAATACGGTTTCTGAGAAAGCTGGTATATTAGTCAGAGTTCTCTGAGAAACAAAACCAAAGAGAAAAAAGATATATTTCATATATACATATATATATATATATATGCAGGAATTTATTATGAGAATTCACGCACACAATTCTGGAGACTGAAAAGTCCTATGGTGTGCCATCTGCAAGCTGGAGAAGCAGGGAAGCCAGTGGTATAATTTAGTCTGAGTCCAAAGACCTGAGAACCAGAGGAGCCTATGGTACAACTCAGTCTGAGGCCAAAGGCCTGAGGACCTGGGGGGCAACTGGTATAAGTCCTAAAGTTCAAAGGCCTGGAAACTTGGAGTTTTGATGTCTTAGGGCAGGAGAAAAGAGAAGTGCCAGCTCCAGAAAAGAGCAAATTTGCGCTTCCTCCACCTTTTTGTTCTATCTGCATCTTCAATGGATTGGACGATGCCTGCCCACATTGGTGAGAGTAGATCTTTATTCAGTCTGCTGATCCAAATATTAATCTCTTCTAGAAAGATCCTCAAAGATACATCCAGAAATAATGCTTTATCAGCTCTTTGAGAATCTCCAAGCCCAGTCATGTTGACACAAAATTAACTATCACAGCTACAGAGAGCAGCATTGATCCATCATAGCCAGAATGGTCTCAAGAAGCGTTGCCAGCTCTGTGGTTAGTACAAGAATTCTTCATAAATGTTAACTACTTTAGTAGCACTCAATCCAGGCCTGTACAAATACTTGTTTCAGAGGCAGCCTTCGCAAAGATTCAAGAATATCATTTAGTCTCTAAGTGGACAGAATTCCGTTAAAATATTAGAGCAGTGAATTCAATATAATAAAACACTAAGCAGTACATTCCACTGAAAGCCTGGGGAAAGTTTGTACACTGCCACTCCAGGGGAGATTAGATTCCATTTGCCTAACAGATATGAAGATGGTAATAATATGATCAGCCAAGTTCTAAGCAATGAAGTACTTGCTCTTTTATTTTGAACTTTAAAAAAATTATACATACAAACTCCACCGCTCAGTGATCCTTTCCCCAAAACAAGAAGTTTGGTTTTTTTTTTTTTTTTTTTTTTTTAGCGAAACTACATTCTAAGCCTACTTACCGAGCTTATCATAGCACTAATCACTATGTACCAAGAATGTGGCAGGTGAATTTGTTGCTTCCTTCAATTCTGCAGTATTGTGGAGTCTGCAAAGTAGCTGACATCTTCAGTAAACCTCCACATTCTGGCTACAACTCACACTGACTGGAGAGACCCATAGAGGTAGGCCTACGTTTGTGTAGAATCCCTTTTCCCCTGTCTTCTATCACAGCCAACTATCACAAATGAGGGTTCATGTGTTATATGTATTATGCCCGTCTATTGGAGTCTCTATTGGGACTTACCCAATGGTCTTATCTTGGCATTACCACCTCCCACTCCCACCCTGATCACTTTTTTAAAAACAATTTTCTTTAAAATTAACTTAAATCTTTATGATTAGGGTCACATTGGCCTTCCATTGGCAGCTGCCCTAGGAATCCAGGAATTGGCTCAAGTAACCACCTGCTAGATAGGGATAAATGAGTCTCAAAACAAATTTATGCTTTTGATGTGAGGCCAAGAGAACTCATCAACTCAACTAAGATTGCCCTATGATTAGCCTTCCCATACCCCTCTGAGTGGCCAAGCCCCAGAAAGGTCAAGCAGCCCCAAAGGAACATTTAATAAATATTTGAGTTCCAAGATAATCTACATGTCTGGCAAAGGGAAGCTAGCAAGCCAAAGGTGATAATTATAGCATTCTATTAAATATTCAGCAAAATGTTGCCTCAAATTGGCTAAGTAGAGACAATTTGTGAGCCAGGCTGGTTATGGACAGCTGCCTATGCACTATGATTTGATAGAAGGCTGGGCTGGGACTCTGCCAACAAAGTTACAGTATTCACCTTTTTTCCATAGCAACATCTTTCTATTGGGTTAAGGCTCATACAGTCAGATTGAAAACACATCTTCACAGGCAGAACACAACATATAGACTCAAAGTTGCCCGATGGCAGAAAACCTTATAATGTAAGATATGTGTTTGACAGAAATATTGTTGGTGGATTTCTAAGACTCTAATGCCATACATCGTATTTTAGGAATTCAATATCAGCTGCTATATTTGGGTTATGGGTTACACAAACCATGAATCTTTAGTACATACAGCATATTGTAGTTGAACATAGCAGGATCAACATAGAGATGGGAAATAAAAGGATTCTACCTCTTGGAAAAGTAGTCTAACTAAAAAAGAATATATCGATAAAGCATGACAAAGAAGTATAGTTTGTTCAAATGATATAGGAATGAAAATATTCTAATTATTTCCTTCTTTTTTTCCTTCTTTTTTAATTTCAGAATATTATGGGAG